>JAHZNG010003350.1:0-23674 GCA_027744375.1 Orchesellides sinensis
ATCGCGTAGAATTAGGTACACAGCAAATTCATCATAAGCATAACCGTAATATGTGATGCTTCTGAAAAATTTAATAAGTTGCTGGAATGAATAGCTTTTGTGAATAATGTAAAATCGACAATGATCTTGATTAATTCTTGAAATTTGAGGTGGGTTTGGCCCTTTTAAATCTTCAAAATTTTCTTGCTGGGGAAGTGGATGGATTGTCCAAGTTTGATACTTTGCACGATTTTGTTCATATGATGAATCCAGGAGTGGCTGCATGGAATCGTGAAATCCTTCATGTGAAGAAATATTCAGGTTTGGAATATGAATGATAAAATCACAGTTTTTGGTTATGGTTGACTTTAATTCGCAAATGGGTTGCGAATTAAAACTCTGAGAATGCACGGATATATAATTTTGGGGCAATAGAAGACAGTACAAAAAAGTTAGTTTTTTTGTGAAGGCCATGGCCATGAAATGGTTAAGAAATTGTTGAATCAAACTGATCATGTCTAAGTCTCTGCATTTTAAAATTCCATATTATTATCCTGTGCGCAAGAAAATTTTAAGGAGACTAAGCACACAAAAATATGTCTTCATAGTTTAGGTAGGCCAGGTGGCTTTGTCAATAAGAATTTTTTTTGACTATGGTTGTTATAAAGTGTTGTTTTGGGATTGCATGTAATTTCATTTGAAACTAAAAACATTTATTATCTTTCATCTAAGAGCTCTTGTGAATGTTTGGTTAAGTTGAAGGTTTTTGAGATATTCCAAATTCTAAACAAAGTTCTAAAATATAAACACTGCAAACTGGAGTGTGTAAATAAAAAATTCACGATTTGCACATTGTATATATCATTCATCGTTATACAAGCCATTATAAGAATTCAGTTAGAAGTTTTACTTAGAATTTAGAAAAAATAATTATTAATGTGAAGGAATTCTATGTGTAAGGTTGTTTAGGTGAAACAGTGAACGTTTTAAACACTATGCACAATACTTATTAGCACACAAGGGTTATACAAAAGCAGGCAACGGGTTTTAATAAAGTTCGAATGAAAAATAATTTATTCATCGGACGATGATTATTACTTCCTCGTCTAAAAGATAAATCTTTGCTGCTATATATTTCCTATACTTCATTATTTGACTTAGCATCTTCATAGTCTTCATATTCGTCTGAAGCAAAAGATCCACTTGACGCGCTTTGGCGATACTGCTTAGTGTAATTGTAATCTGAATCTTCGCCTTCAGTCTCTTCGCTTTTTCTCCAAGTCCCTCGTGTGTTATTGGAATCTTCTTGCAAATAAAATGGTGGTGTATCCCCTTCTTCTTCCATTAATTCATCGTAACCTTCACCCATCCATTCTGCAAATGACAATTTGCTTGGGGTATTAGTGGCTAGCGATCCTTTCTTAATTCCAGCACGAACGTACATTTCACCAGCATACTCGGCCTCCCTCATTAGCACAACCTCTTCAATGATAGAGTCAAGCACATTACGACTCTCTTTGGCAATTTCCACCTGTTCAGTAACAGTGTCGTTGATTGGAGGTACGAAAGCTTCTTGTACGTATTCATGTATGGCTTGATCTGTCCGGCTTTGCAAGAAATGGCTTGGAGCCCGTCCTCGTAGTTTGTTAAACCCAACTTTCTCAATAACTGAGTCCAAATCTTCTTCCCAACACTTATGAGACTCCAGGTATTCTCTTTGCTGCTGGTATTTGGACTGAGCTGTCTTATACTTGGCCAAAATTGATATCTCTCGGTTTCGCACGCATTTATGGTATTCATACTGTTTGCGTAACGCTTCAAGTTCAAATTCTTCTTGAAGTTGTCTCAGAGCCTAAATTGAGAAAGCATGTTTAGGTAAAATGAGATTCTTGATGTAGATATATACAAATGGTAAAATAATATTTTGGGACAAGTTGGAAATGGTTCTCCCGACATAAAGCTCACTTCCATTACTACTGCCTCAGTCAAATTCACAGCGATTTGATCAAATGCATGATCCAGGTCCAAAAACACCCAGTTGTCTAATTGTGTTCCAGTTGTTAACTGACCAGGCTTCTCAAATCCTTGTAACTGTGGAGGTTCCAGTGGCTCATCATAAATTGCTTCACATTGCATTTCCGTAGTTTTAAATTCAACAATATTTTTAACGTAATAAAAGTATTGTTTAAAAAAATCTACTGTACCGGTATGTATGTATGTATGTATGTAGCCCCTTCTTCAATTGATGATCCAGGTCCAAAAACACCCAGTTGTCTAATTGTGTTCCAGTTGTTGACTGACCAGGCTTCTCAAATCCTTGTAACTGTGGAGGTTCCAGTGGCTCATCATAAATTGCTTCACATTGCATTTCCGTAGTTTTAAATTCAACTTCATAGTCTGCAATGTCCTCCAGCCATGTGTCAGTCTGAGATATGCAATGTAGACGACCACTGAGTGGAGGTGGGGTTCTAGGCTCTTGTGGAGCCTCTTCAAACAGATCTCGATGCTGCCCACCCAATAATACGATTCCATGCAAAATGGCTGCTTCGGTAGGTTGTGTATCATGAAAATCAAAATGCACAAATTTTCTAATAGTTCCTTTACATGGTCGTTTCTTTCGCTTAAGCCCCAGCTCCGATTCAAACTGTTTTTGGAAAACGGTGGGCATCCTTCTTAAAATCTTTTGCGCTTGCTGACTTTCTAGGAGTTTGCGTGTGCTTTTGGCAAAAGTGGAATTCTGTGGTTGTGGAGTAGGATTTACACCAGGTAACGCTGTTTTTGAAGGTGGAGGTGGGGCAACTGCAACATTTAGTTTGGAAACAGAAAGAACAGGCAGGCTGTGTTTTGTTGGGTTCATTGAAGGATCGCGTGGTTTACTCATTTGCGAATTGCCTGGCCCCACATAGTCTGCTGGGGGTTTAAATTCACTAGCCGCTTGAGAATAAATTGTAGCAGGTATGTCTGCAACAAGCATTGACTTCCGGGATGGAGGTGGCCTGTTGGGCCTTGAATGCATACTCGCCAGTCGAGACATGTTTTTAGATGCAATGCTAAAGATTCAAGGGGTGTGATTCGACAACCTTAAATTTCTACATGTAAAGATGAAAGTAAGGAATTTCACATAATGCAAAGAGATCGTTTTCGTACTGCATACATCAATTGAAGAAGGGGCTACATACATACATACATACATACCGGTACAGTAGATTTTTTTAAACAATACTTTTATTACGTTAAAAATATTAGGATTTATAGTATAACTATTGTCAATGGAGATCTAACCGCCGTACAAGACAAGACGATAAAACCATACTCAGAATATAAAACATTAAACTAGGGCAAACTTAAGGACAAGGACAGCTTCCTGCACAACGGTATAAACGCAAAAAACATTAACAATACTTACAAAAGTCATTTTCATACTTAATCATATATCGGATTTGATAGCGCTTCCCCTACGCCAATGCAGCATCAAAGCTATTATTGACCTTCCAATGATTCTAGATTCTTTCGGTGAAGTTCCGACTCCTTTACATGCCTAATAAGATTTAAATCTGACTTTTAAAATCACCTCTGGTACATTTCACAGCTACTGAATTTTCTTTTGCAAAGTAAGCAAACCACAGTATTGTGAAGTTTAGCCATTTCCGATATTGTTTTGCTCTTCTTTGTTGACACAGATACAGGTTTACTTTGGTTTGCTTCAGCATAATATTCCGACATATTTGTGATCTAAAGAAACAAATATTGAATAGCTGATAATAACGGGAAATATAAAAGCGACAAGGCTGCTCCATATGACAAATACAGAAGACGTTCTAGATCCCATTAATACACTGTTTGTTTTTTCGGATCCTTGGTTCATCCAAAATGGCAATATGGTGGGACTAGGGAAACTGGAACTGGATATTGTCTTCAATTCTTTCACATTACAATTGGCAGCTTCCCCCTTTGAACAAAATACAGCATAAAATAGTATTACTTTTGGACCATTTACAAAAATGTACGTGAACCAAATATCTAAATCCCTCGTGTAATAGGACATTTCTTACTTTCCATTCAGTAATCCGTTTTCTCTTCTTTGAAAAACTTCCTACTCGCGTAGACGTTTCTCTGTCAGTATCCAGACTTTTACCTTTTGTAAAAGCCAGATCTGTAGTCACTGCGGTTGTCGCTGCAAGAACAGAAGTAAAAGCACCTTTTAAAACATATGCAAAATTATGTATTATGCTTGCATATCTAAGCTCATAGAACGTGAATATCTATTGCTTGCATAATCTGCAAACCTGTTATATCACGCTCGATATGGGAAACCCTTTGAGTAATTGTTTGCATCGAATGACCCTAAGGAATTAGAAACACAAGAAAATAATTCGCCTTGAAGTGAAAGTAAAGGCAAAGTAGCGGGGTTTGCCAAATCAGGGTTAAAGGTGAATCAGTAAGCCCTACGAATGATGACTCCGAAAGGGTTGTTCTCTTTCCTTGGCCATTAGGTTCAGCACATTTGTTAGCAATTGCATTACACTCAAGTGATAGATCAGATCCAGAATTCTGTTGTTACAAATATCTTGTTTGTTTGTTTAAGGCAGTAAAGTAAAATGAAAAATGCTTTTGAAGTTTGCTTACTCAATGTAAGTTTGCTATATTACCTGAAGTAACTGGCTGGTAAAATATTGACGATAGTAATTCAAATAGTTATTATATTCTTCTGCGTTGCCCGAAGTACAATATTTAAACGCGTACTGGTGAGAAAATCGTTCTACGTCATCCTGAAAAAAAACGTATCAATTAGTTTAAACCTAAAGGAATTTAAATGAGCTGATGTTGTCTTATTCAGCCATACCTCAGTGTATTTGTAGGTTTCGGAAATAGTTGAAGGTGCATCTGTTTGTTTGTTGGTCCATTGAGCAGATGCTAGAGCTGACGCAGCAACAACGCTTGCTGAAGCCACTTTGCTGGACACATCTGAATTTTCCAACATCCTGTTAGACTTCCTTAAGTATGCTACCATAACTAAAATGATTAGAAAGCATTTAACATTAAAAGTGTTGAATTGCGCATTAAACACATTTATGATTTTGATTATCAGTAATAATTGTCATTACTATCTCTGCCGTCGATGGTCAGTATGGCCGATGATAGCGCTGTCATTAAGGCAATTGCTTCGTTGACAGAATGCATTTCAATCCAACAAACACCCGTAGAAATACTAAAGCAATCCTTTTCGATTTTGATTTTCTTCAGTGGGAAGTTTGCGATAGTAGGCATGCTTAGAATGACTTCAAGGACTTTGTTTTCAGTAGTTAAAGGATCTAAATTGTGAAGTCCGACGACTTTACCAGATAACAATAATGTAAGAAAACAATTATTTTTAGGTATAGTTAGCTTGAATGTGCAAGTAATTTATTACTTAGTCTAGTTCTCGCCTACTTTTTGTTGGATTTGAGGCAAGTATAAAAGATCCTGCGGTTTGAAAATCGGACCGCTTAGCAGCTGCAGCAGTGTCTTTATCTTGTCTGCATCTATAGCATTTCAATCGGTACGCAAAATTCACGCTACTGCACTATAAATAGTAAGTAAATCAATTTGAGAACTTTCGTAGCATTTAAAATCAAGTTTTTCATCGGTTTTTTGTAAAACACATTTTTACCATCTCACACTCCCAATCTCCATGTACATCCGAACTGGCTCTGTGGTCAGGATTTCTACTATAGCATAGTGATGCATGGTACTCTCCGCGAAGAACAAGGGTGCCCTATTGTAACCAGAAAATAATCGGATACTTTCATGCACTTTCTAAAATATTTAAAATCGTTTACTAAAAGTCGCTGTACGATGTAAATGTCAATTCAATTACTTTATGCAAATCAATCCATTTTCCAGCATCTAAAACTGTCTCAAACTGTACGAACCCAAAGTGTTTCGTGTTACCTACAAAACAAATGGAATATTAGGAAATTAAAAATTGCATACATCACTCTTTAGGAATTACATGTAAAGTATCTCGCTAATTAAATACCTGTATCATGGTCTCGCGGTATACGCAAATCCTTAACTCTGAATCCATCTTTCAGTACAAGTTGTCGAAAACTTAGGAAAATAAAAAGATTGAAAGTATAATTCATATACATAATCTCTTTTAGAAAAGACTAAAAATTAACAGTAATATAATACCTCCTCCACTGAAAAGCCATAAGGCAGACCACGGACCATTACGGTGTTATTAGGTTCCACGGCTTGTACATAGCCGTAACCTCTGCAATATAGTAGTCACAACATTCGGATTAAAATCAACTTTTATAAATTCTTATTGTTGCTTTAAATACATAATAACATTCACTTACCGCTTCGGACTTCTCTCGTAATCATCCGATGAACTTGACTTCCTCCTATTTTTACTTCGGTTCCTCCGCCCCCTCCTTCGATCTTGTGCCCTCTCTGCACTACAGCCTGAATCTGGTGATTTCGACGTTGATTCCCTTCTCCCAGATTTAGACCTAAATGCCCAATAAAAAAAATTGTTTATTAAAAATTCACATAAAATTGTAAAAACCGTTTACAAACCTAACTAACCCATTTTCATTTTTTTACCTTGCAGGCTTATCAGCCCCACCAGCATCTTCAGAACTCGTGGATCCTGATCGATTACTTCCCCTCCAGTGTCTTCTGGAACACGACGAGCCATGATTCCTATTAGGACTTTTATGCGAACTACCTCGCCGACGGGAGTCAACAGAGGGAGACCTCTTCTCACCACCACCACCACCCTTGTCTGAACCACTCCTACTCGTCCTCCTAGTGCAGCCACATCCTCCTCCGTTGGTCTCATCACCCCCAGCAGGATCCTGCCTTTCCTTTCTGTACCGTGAGTCACACTTATTACTCATTTTATTAAGGACAAATTATCTTTTTAGAAATAAAATCACAAAGTTGAGCACATGCAAAGTTATCAGGTTTTAAATGACCAAGCCAAATTCACCCAACTAAAAACTGTTTTATACTTTATACTTTTTTTTTAATTTAAAAAATTAATTTGTTAAAGTAAGCAAGCGTAGGTTTGAAAGCCTGTTTCCATGGTAGGAGTTTGAAAAGCAATTAGGCCACCTTTGAGCATTATTGTGTGGGATGGCTTCACATGGATATCACAGTGCCCCAGGTCATCCCATACGGCGTAGAAGTTTAGTCAATCCGGAAACTGCTTATAAATCTATTCAGATCAGATTTGTATGGATGCTTTGCATTTAGATTGTGCTAATGATTAAAATTAATTCTTTATGATTAATTCAGCAGCATTTTCATGATTTTTTAACTCTGCTGGTTTACAGATGTATGCAACGGGACTTTTACTGGAAAGTATTCTGTTTTAGGATTGTCTCTGTGACATACGATGACAACAAAGGAATCGGAGCGAGGAATGTGAATGGCGTGACAATGAAGTGAAGATAAAAGCCGCCGTCGCCCATAATCATCCCGTCATGTCGGAATCAGACGAAGTCAGTTAGATCAGTTTTGGAGTCGAGTCAAGGATGAAGGAGTCGTAGTCGAAGCGAAAGCGTTGTTAGATTTTATGAGAAATAGTTTTAGTGACATGGGATCTTTTAATTTGCTAATTTGTATGGGAGGAATGTGAAAATATGAAGAGACGCATAGTAGGGTTTTTATTAACTTACTTGTCTGTGATTTTAATTTTTGTATTGAAGACGTTTGCCAAAAATGAATATGTGAAAAAATAAATACCATATTGCAGTAAAGCTCTTAAAACAAACCAATGCCATGTACATCTAAATGCTTGAATTGAAATTTTAGTTATGTCAATGCACATTTGAGCAACCACCAAAGATCGGTATTCAAAACTCTCAATTTTTAATAAAAAATCCGTTCCCAGCTTCGGCTTAACATTTGAGGGAACTTATCGATATCCATTCCTATAACATTAATGCTTCTTGTCAAATCAGATCACCTAACCAATGTAAAATGCAGTTGCTTCAATAAATTTAGATTTAGGCATTCAATATCAGTACTGATGTCGTCGTCAATCTTGAAAAGCATACATCTACACTAGCATAATCGCATGCACTAGAAGAGTCAGCTTCAAAAATGCATTTTCGGAACATCTAATTTTTTATGCGTTCAAATCAAATACATAGTACACTCGTGGACTCTCGTCACCAGTCATCACGTCACGTCAGTATTGTTGACAATACTAGAGTAGAGTTATCCAATCCAGACTGATCCAGTCATAAATTCCAAAGAGGTGTCCATAGCAATAGTAGGCACAACAAAACTTCTGCCTAATGCTTTCCCTTCCCACCCCAGTATTACTCAGCAGTTAGCAGAGAACCACTGTCTAACCACAGGCCACAGGCATATAAGCATCACCTGCATGATACATTCGAGGTAAGGCACAGGTACAATTACCATAAGCTATCCAGGTGAAAACATGACTGGTATTGCATATTGGTAGCATTATCCTACTTGAGTGTTGAGTAAAAAGGTTTTTTATTTTGAGACGAAACATGTACTTTCTTTTCTACGTTCATTGCATAAAATATAAAATCCATTTTTATGCACATAATGTGTGTTTGTACACTTGTCAGCAGAGAAAGGTCATTTTGTCATACAATTGAATGGAAATTATAGGAATATTTGCACACGGTACCTGATATTTTTTATCAATTTAGATTAGTAGAACAGAACAACGATATTGAAGGCCAGATAATATACAACTCGTATCTATTGGCTTACAACCAGTATAATGATTTCTTATCGGGGCTATGCTGTGTAGTAGCTTTCCCAGCGAACTGCTTTCACTGATGTAGTATGTATGAAGTATGTATGTAGGCATATTATGTACTGTAAAGTAACATTACACTATACATGTACATTTTCCCAAATTGGAAAGGAAAGTTGTCAAGTGTGAATACTTCAAAAACCCTACCGTGTGTAGTGGGTTGGTTTATGTAGTGTTGGCATGTATATATTAATATGTTAGTAATATAATTTTAGTTGGGCATGGTGTAAATCAACAATTTTTTTCACCTCGATACATTTCGTGTTTATTGATCAATCCATTTATGCATACTTTTTTGTATTTTTGCGAATTTATTAAAAATGAAGGCAGGGAAAGTGGTAGGGTAGATTCTATATGGATTCGGATTGTATTACTTTTAGCTAGAAGTTTACAAAATTATTATTACGTTTTGAAGACGGAAACCAGGGGAATTCTTCGTTGGAAGAGAAAACAGGATAAAAAATATTTCTACATTTTTTGATTGTTAGATCCATATGATGGACAACTACCTGCTAACTGGAGGAAGTGACACGCTTGCAAGAAACCAACATCTTTCCACTTTCTGAGAAAACTTAGTAATTTTTGATGACTAGGATTTCTGAAACAATCAGGCTGAAAAAAATTCAAGATGTCTTATCGGGATTTACGGAGTAATAGATTTTGCTATAATACATTAAATTATTGATTGGATGGTTTAAAATTAACCTCACTTTAATAGACGTGATGATTTAATTTTTTTACTTTCTCTTTTAGATTTGGCAGAAATGCTTCGGGCAGTTGGCTACCCTCGGATGGTGTCAGTGGAAAACTTTCGAAATCCAAACTTCCCATTGGTGGCAGACATAGGTCGTTGGTTGGTCTGCCAATATGAGCCTAAGACTGATTTTCCTCATTCTGTTGAAACGGAGCATGATCGTGTCCTCTTTGTGAGACTGTTTGCGGAATTTATGGTACAAACACAACCCGTATTTTTTCAAAGCTATGGTGAAAAATGAATGCGAATGTTAAATTAATTAAATTTAACTGTAATTGCAGGTGACTAAGGTCCAAGTGAAGTTAAACACAAAACGTCTTTATCAAGCTGACGGCTATGCTGTGAAGGAGTTGATAAAAGTAGTTTCAGTCTTGCACAATGCCATGCGAGGAAGTGAAAGTGACTCAAGGGAGAGTAAATTTGATGATAGGCCGTTTGAAATGTTAATGCATGACGTAAGATGATGATAAGTCAAATTAAATGATTGTTTTCATAATTAATTTCGTCATGGGGGATTCAACAAAATTTTTATTGCTTGCACTTACAGCTTAAGGAACTAAAAGGAGTTCGAGAAATCGCTTCCGCCCTTACACAACGTGGTGTAACCTTGTACGACCTCCTGAACAAGGAAGCAAGCCTCCGTGAAATTCGCCAAGCAGCCTTATCAAAAGCCTACGAGCACGAAGAAGTCGAACGTCTCCTCAAAGGCTCTGTCCAGCTCATGTCACAAGAAATGAGTAAACTTAATGGAATGATAGATTCAGTCCAAGCTAACCTTGCGTCCTTAGACGGAAAAATTGAGAAGCGACGTGGTGACTTAGATCGCAGCCAGAAAAGACTCTTAACGTTGAAAAAAGTGCGCCCAGCCTTTATGGACGAATTCGAACAACTTCAAACAGAGTTATCCCAAGTGTATAAAGTATACGTGAATAGGTTTCGGTGTCTCGCATTTTTACAAAATCGCATAGAAGAAATGAACAGAGAAGATTCGGAGAGGAAAGCAGAAGAGAAGCTCAACCGGGCCGAGCTTAATGCATACGGTGGAGGCGGGGATGACATTCTTTATGGTGGTTTGAAAGGGGATGGAATCTATTCTGGTTCAGATGACGAGTCTAGTGATGAAATGAATAATTTACTACATGATCCTAATCTAAATTTGACAACTGGTAGATCTTCATCATTTGTACCCTCAAGAGCCAGTAAACAGTCTGGTGGTGGTGGGACGTCGGCAGCAGGAGTTATTGCTGGAAACAGTAGCGGAAATCGTGGCATGGCCACTGGACCCATGGTAAATGGTTTGAGAACTGGTGGGGCCATGAATGGAGGTGCACAATCATCAAGACAAAGAAACAGGTCAATGTATGGCTCAATGTTGGGGCCAGATGATGATTCAGAAGAGTCGGAATCTGACCTTATTCTGGTAGACGGTGACAACGACAATTCCGAACTAGGCTCAGATGAGCCAGATGATGAGGACTTGTTACAACTCCAAAAATCTGGAATGACTCCTTCCACTAATAATGGTGGTGGTGCTAATAATAGAAGGAGCAATAATATTTCGTCGAATAGACAGCAGCATGAGATGAATCCTTTTCTAAATGGAGGTATAGCAGATCCTCCACCAGTTCCTGTCGGAAGTACGAACCCAAGTGCGGAAATGATTAACTATAATAACGACAGTGGCGGTGCTGGGGATGCCTACAACAGCTATGGAGTAATGGGCAACGGAGATCTTAGCCACAATACTGGTTATATGATGGGAAATGGAGGGCCTACCCATAGCTCATTAGCAAATGGAGGAAAGGGATATCCTGTAGATAATTTGAAAAGTGGATCGTCGTCAGGAAAAAGATTGGGTCAAACGTCGAGACCAACGACTAGCGGAAAGAGAAGAGGACCCTCGTCACAACAAACTCGGCGTGTAAATGATTTAGATGATGAAGATGACGATTTCTGATCTTACATGGATCATCGTGATCGTGTTTATGTGACCAAGTTCGGAAAAAATAAGGGTCGAAAGGCAAATGTTGAGGAAAGCCAATCATGACGATTTAAATAAATTGTTCACCATGATTAATTTACATATCGGCACATTGATATTGAATACAGTGGAGAAAAACATTAAAAACTTGCACGCTACGGATATCTTATGATTTAAACGAATTTACAGTGAGGTAAAGATAATTGATTTTATGGTGAACTATACCGGAGAATTGTTTTATAAAGGTATTTTGGAAGTAATAAATCAAGTTTTAAGCATGTAATTTTATCCAGATTTAGATAAGTCAAATCCATATAGGCAGGTATTTTATAGCAACTATATATGTACTATAAATAAAATTAAGTGTGAATATATAAGTACTTTTAAATGATATATATGTGATTGAGGACGCCGATTGTACGAGGAAACGAATTTGAGTTTAGTTTTATAATAAATCGCATGAGCAAAATGAGTGTTTCCTGCGTTCAAATACTGGGACTACGGTTTAACCCATTACAACCATTACCAATATAATAATTGGTATTCTACATTTTTTGCAACTAAAAAGACAAAGCAATTTCTGTCCTTTTATGTAAATGAAACTTAAGTTCCACCATCACCACATAATACCTACATACTCAATATGATAAATCTGTCACTCATTTCGAATCCAGATGCCACAGTTGGATCATTTTTATCTTGGTCTTTATAAGAAATTTGTTTTGTTAACGGGAGCTTTAATATAGTAGAAGATTTATTGAATATGATGAAATATCTCACAATTTTTCACGTAAAATGCTGGCAATGATCAGAATCATATAATAGATCCCTACTCTGCTCTTATGTGCTAAAATTTTCGTCAATTACCACTGCTTCATACGTCAATTTTCATGCAGGGCAATCTTTTGGTTTTTTAAACTCTCATTCGCAAGCATAAAAAGATACTGTCTTAGTCGCTCCGCAGCACTGAAGTCGATTGAAATAACGCATTACATACTCCAACAATTACACATCCCTAATTACAAAAAACTAAACAAAAATGCTGAATAAAATTAGTTTTCTCGTTTTCGCTACTTTTCTGGGCATTGCCAGTTCCCGTAAGGCAGTTTATAAAATGTTCTCATTAATCTTGCACTATCTTCCTGTTTTATAACCTCTACATAAATTGCTCTTTTTATTTGTGTAATATCTTTAGAAAACTGTGGAATCATTGGAGAGGATGGATCTGCTCCCATTGTTTTGCCTGCAGTAACTGAGTCCCAGGCACCTGGCGCTGTTTTATCGTACGAACACAACGAAGCAATGTTTTATCTTTTCCCTTTCAACTTCCTTTAACGTATACAATTCTTTAAATTTTTTAAAAGTTATTCATTGTCTCAATCGTTTTCCATAGATCTTTGCCAATCTACAATGTCTCGTCAACTGGAGCTGCTGCAAGCCCCCATGCCCGTTACCTTCGTGTTCTTCGATATGAAAGCCGTTATGAAATACAGTCTGCAGATCCATTCCCCGAATTTGTGCAAACGGAGCGGACACAGCTTTTAATCCGAGACGTATTTTTCACCTGCTCTGACGGAGTCCGTATTCCATATACCATCCATCTCCCTATTCAGGACGAAAACACAGAGTCGGTATATTATGCTCAAATTTATCATTTCCGGTGGGATTAGATGCTATGGAAGGTAAATGTTGTATTTACAATGACCAATCAATCATTCTTTGATTTTTTGTTTTTAGCCTGTATTCAATGAAATACAGTACAACGCCACTGTAACTGCTCCAGCACCTGGATCCATTGTCGTTGTTGATGTTGGCATATTTGTGAGTGACGCAGACGTTGACAAATCCAATGCAAATTTAGTACTTCGGTCCAGCAACGCCAGGATGTTGCCAAGTGTTGTTGAAGTGGCAAACAACAATGCATTCCTCTACAAATTTGATCTCCTCATTCCTGATGAGGTTGACGTAGGAGAGTATCAAGTCATTCTGACAGCCGATGACGGCAAGCATGCTGCTTCAGCTGTACTCAACCTCACTGTCCAACCAAATAATTGAAGATAAGAGCAGGGCTGATAAGATGGCTAAATTTTTGATCTTCTGATTATCAAAGTACGGGTTTAATGGATTATATGAGATTACTATATACGTTTTGCACAAAAGTTTGTTCGGGATTTATGATGAAAAATGACAAAATAAATTTATTATTTACTGGAAAAATCAATAACTTAACATAGGTTGTTATTTGCAATATTATTATATTTTTGTTCATGACCTTCATTAAGCCAGACTTATACTTGAGCATTTGAGCAATAGAATGCGCTTTTTAAGGATTTTTTAACATTGTCGTTAATGGCGAAATTTCCATATAAAGCGCATTCTACTGCTCAAAAGCTCAAGTATAAGTCTGGCTTTACAGGAGGAAGCAGGAATAGAAAATCTTTTTGTAAAAAGTCACAGGCTGTCCGTTAAAAACGCATTTTCATTTGAAGCTCTCCTTTTTATCACATTAAGACGTTATAGAATATAACTAGGTGTACATCAAGTTTGGTTTTCAAGTGCTGCCATAATGGGAGAGAAAGTTAGTTCTATAATTATAGCAGTCCTGTGCTGTTTTTCTGTTTCCTTACATAGTGCAGGTAATCTGATACAAAATTATGCATTATACTGCTTGTATCGTATGACAAATTTTATGTCGTACCTTTTTAATTTTTAACCTAAAACAGAAGGCGATTGTGGTCTTAGAGACATTGAAGATGGTTCTGAGTACCGCCTTCCACCTCAATCAGACAGCATGGAAAAGGATTTTCGAATATGGTACAAATGTTTCTGCATGCAATCTAATACTTTTGATATTAATTATCGGAAAACTTGTATAATACTTTATTGTCTTTTGTACTGCAGGGATTATCCTCTGGTAGGTTCGGGACTTGTAAATTATACTGTCGCAGATACGCATCCGCATGCTGAATACATAAGGGGAACATTTACAAACTCATTCTATCGTTTGTATGCTAAAGATAATACAAAGGACTTCACGAGAATCTTTAAATCAAGAGAAATAATAAGAAATATCAGGATTTACTGCAAAGATGGTGAAATGCACAGATATTTTCTAGTTATCCCTCTAGCTGATATGACACCTGTAAGAGGTTACTACATTATTTCCAAGCCTTTTATAGTGTATATATATATGCTTTAACACTATAATTAAAGAATAATTTAAATTTACTTGATGCATTGAATTTCTGATAATTTTTCAGCCGAAATTTGAGGAGTCAAAATACGAATTTACTATTCCTACAAACTGGGATCGTAAGAGACCCATTTCTGAGGGTAAGTTTGTTATCGTAAGTGATAATGCGTATGAACTGCAAGACGGAGACGATAACAACTTCCGTCTGGAGTTCCAAGCAACCATGGATAATTCATTGCGGTTTGAACCCGTTCCATTATGGGTTGAACCTTATCCTGGTAGATATTATTACCGCCTTGACATCTACCTTGATGATAGTTATCAAGCGTTGACGCCTGGAACGTTTCAGGTGGGTCTCTCTGCGAGGGATAAATTTAATTCAGGGACAACCATAATTCAGATTAATGTCATAGATCCATAAAAATAAACACTGTGAGTTTGTATGATATTCCATGCTTGCTCAAAAACAAATGTTTGAATTTAATTCAGTACATCAAAATTGTTGAAAACAGAAAACACTATTTTATTTAAAGAAAGAAAGAAGTTTTCTGAGGAAAAAGAATTTGAAAATGAGAGCAATTTTTTTATTTAAGAATAAATATTTGACCTTGATACTATGTGTTTATATTGCATATATAGGTATATTCATTGCTGACAGCTTTCTTCTATAATTATCATTACACATAATGAGGAAAGGAACTAACCAAAGTCTTAGCAAAATAAGTCTCTTAGTCTAAACTTACGTGGTGAATAACCTTCCCCAGCACTTCTCCCAGTAAGTCTGCCATTCTGCTGACCATTCCCGTTATGTAGATTTGACGACAATAGTGCATCCTTGGCTTTAAGATACTTTACTTTATCTCGAGCCATAGCCTCGCCAACAATTGATTTAGACTCAATTGCCAAGTCTAATGGAGTATTTCCATTCGCATCCAGTTTGTTAATGTTAAGTTGCCCTCTCTTTATGTAAATTTCTAGATTTTTCATTTTCTCCAGGGACAAGTTTTTAGCCGCATGATGCAGTATAGTGAAGCCTTTCTCCACATAACTAACGTCAGCTCGTCCTTCATTTTCCTCCGAAGTGATCAGGTAAATAAAAATGTCATGAAAATTTTCGTCGGGAAAGTCAACTCTGTTATTTTTAAAAAGCGCGTGTAACATTGCGTTGTAATCTTTTTTATGCAAAAAAAATAATTTTTCCTTCATTTGTTCGACAGTATCCAATGTTTTTATTATGTCTTTATCGGGAACACCTTCCCTCAGTGCGTAAAGTAAAGGGCTTTCATGCCCTGCAAATGAAAGTTGCGCACCATGCGCAACCAGATATTCTATAATTGGAATCTGAGTGGAAGCAGGTTTGCCTTCAAGCGTGACATAATGCAATGGTCTTCTGCCGTGCTTATCAGGGACATTAACGCCAGCGTTGTGCGTTTCTACGAATAATTTTATTGCTTCCAGATTTCCATATGCTGTGGCAACATGGAGGGGTGTGGTGCCAATATTATTCTCTCGATTCCAGTTCCACTCTGGGTTCATCTTCATTAGGTTTATCAAGAAATGCATAAACTCAATGGATTTCGCAAATCTATATGCAGACAGTAGCTCATGTTTTAGGGCATCGTCTAATGGTAATGGCAATCCTCTACGGATTTGTGCCCTGGACGAACTTCCATTTGAGCTAGAGCTACTAACTGATTGCCTACTTTCCTCCTGAGGGACAGATATGAAATTATTATTGGAGTCAACTGGGCGAGAGTTTCTATTGTTGGCAGGGGATCTGCTCGCACTTACAATACCGTCATAAATTCCTTCTTCTTCATTCTTCATCACATGTTCGTAAGCTGCCTGGTAGCGTTTGGCTCTTTTTAGAGTCCCTACTTCATTAACTTCATACGAATCAGCATTAATTTGATTGTAATAATTGTCAAAAAGTTGAGAATTAGTCGTAGAACAAATCATATGGAGGATGGTGTTGCCCTGTTTGTCATCAGCGACATATACATTCACTCCCTCACTCACAAGAAATTGAAGTAAGGCAATGGAGGCATCTTCCTGAAGCAAAGGTGGTCTTCCATAATCATCTTTTACATTAAGTAGCCATTTATCCTTTTGAACGAGTGAACGAATTATTTTCTTTTTTTCTTCAGTTACTACCTCAGAGTCTTGCCATGAGTCCTCTAGTACGACGTGAAGTAAGCTAAATTTACGACTTGATTTTTTTCGACACTTTGGCCATGTTGATGGTTCAAACCCTTGGTCGTTAACTAGATAATTAACTATAGCTTTGTTTCCTCTGGCGAGAGCTGCATGCAATGGAATTTTCTCGTCTTGTTTGTCATCCTCTAGGAAAAGGTCTGCAATTGTGCGTTTATTCTTCTTTTCTTTTGTGTTTCCGTACCTAAGAATTTCGCACAATTTTCTAAGGCATCCTATGCTGGAATATGCAGAGGCCCGGTAGATCATGTCTTTGTGAAGCTTTGAAGTATGTTTCAAAAACTTTTCATGATGCTTTCCAGTGGATTGGGATCCATTGAACAGTTTCTCTAGAATGTGGGTGTGATCATTCATGATTGCGGCAATGAATTTTTCTGGCATCTCATGTCTTTCTTCTTGCCACACTTTACCAACAGCAGCCAGGAAGGGTTTGGAAGCTTGTTTATTAGTGGAGAATTGCAAAATACTGTCTATTAAATATGGAATGACTGTATTATGAAAGTAGGGACCTCTTGTTTTTTCATTATCCAGGTATGTAACAGACAACACGTTTTTAACAAAGAATTTGGCTAGTGTGCTATGCATCATTTTGGATGATTCACTGTCACCGTCTTCCGTTGAAAAAAATCCGTGTTCTGTTATAAAACGTGCAATAAAGTATTCTCCATAAGTGTTATGAACAAAATTGGCTGTTCTGTTTTCGGAAATTGATGAGACTATACCGAAATCAGTGATTTCTCGCCGAGTAAACTTCCTCAAAGTTTTAAAGTGGGCATATAATGACTTGCTAACGCTTGGTGTATTGTTATTTTCTGTTGTGGTTTGTCCGAAAAACTTCTCAATAGCTAACTTGGCATGAAGTAAGTCCATTTCATTTTCACATGTCCTATAAACACCTCTGTCTGAATTTTCCAAATTGGTATTATTGAGACCTTGTCGCTCCATATAAATTTCCAACTTTTTTTTTACTATTTTTGAAAATAATTTAGCAATTGAAGTTGTCGGATCTTTGGAATATTTGAGATCTTCCCCTGAATAAGCTTCGGCAATCAAGGAGACCTGAAGTGGATTCCCTGTCATTTCAAATCCAAAGGAAGGAGAAGTTAGCATATTATTGTCATACTCGTCTTTATGAGGCAGTTTTTCAATGATAGTATTTAGGCAACGAATGGCAAACTTGCGAAGGTTTTGTCGATCAATTTCACTATGCATTTTTATCCAGAAGCTCATAAGAAATCGTACTTGATTTTTGAACGGGAGGGGATTTAATATGTAGCCAATTGTGTTAAATGCCTTTTCAACCCGACCAATTGTGGGTGTCCTTAGGGTAACCCAAATCCTGGTATTTTTAGTTTGCCGATTAATCTGCCTTAAAATGAAAAGAGCAGCATCCAAGTTACTTTGCAAAACATCATCTATGCCGTCAATCATTAGTTCACACTGTATATTGTTATTATCCGCATCCTTAGGAAACAACCATGACTTCAGTAGTCTTTTTCCGAATTCCGTTGTCATCGACTTATCAGCAATGGCCTTAAGTAGCTCTTCCTTTGGAATGTCCTCATCTTCCTTCAAGTTTGTCAAACTGTACATTAATTCACTCATATTGTAGTATTGTACAAATCTTGTTGGATAGTCTCTCATGATCCGGTTTGCGAGGCTATGTAACAAGGATGTTTTTCCTATTCCTGGTGAACCAGCAATGCATACTGCCATTCCATTCATTCCCATTGACTCTGCGTGACTTGTCATATCAATCTCCCGTATACCAGTGCTCTGATTTGGTTTAGCCGACCTCAGTATGAGTGCTTGTGGGTCACTGCTCTGGATTCCTTTTCGTGATTCGATAAATTCAAAGAATGGGCCAGAGTCAGATTTCCGTAATCTATATACGGTCTCTTGCGTGCAATCACATAACCACTTGTAATGTCTGTTGCTTAAAAACAACGAATCCGGTATAACTATTCTTGCTTGGTTATTTTGATGTGAAACATAACTTCCATATTCAATTTGCACATCTAGCTTGAGCCTGTTTTTAATCGCGGTTATCTGTTCTATCTCAATATTGTCAATAAAAACAATTCCTTTTCCTTGTACATTAATTAAGCAGGACTCTTCGAGGCTTCTACGAGAACTGAGCTCCCTCTTCTCATACGATTCTTTTGGTTCCATTGCTGTTTTGTTGCATATCAATGGAATTTCGTCATTTTTCTGGTTACTCATAAAGTTTCTTATCAGCTTTATCAACGTTGGTTGATCCAGATCTTGTATGTGGTTCTGGACCGAGACTATTTGCTCGAGCTTGAGGCGTGCGTTCTGAAACCTGACTTGTCTTCTCAGCAGTTTATTCTGAAATTGACTTGTCAAGTCATTCCAACACAATGTTTCAGACTCGATTTCATATAGCGTTTTAAAATTTTTACGTTGGCGAACGGTGGCTTGAATGTCGTCTTCTTCGTCCTTAGTTGAAATTATTACCTTCAGTGGAAACATCAACGTCTCCAAGTCTCTCAACAGGTTAGAAAGTGGCTCGTCTAAGTGTGCCACCACCAAAACAATCGTAGTTGATTTTATTGTATCATTTCCTTTAAGAAACCCGACTGGATAAGATGTCGCGAAAACTTCCACTTCCACTGGCATGATTTCCAGTAGTCTTTTTACAGTTATGTAGACATCTGACGTTGAAATAATCTTGTTTACAAATTTGTTTCCGAATTCGAGTCCGTAATAATACGGTGCTTTTTCCAAATTTTCGAACCATTTGTATATAGATTTTTTTGTTTTCTTAATATGATTGGTATTCGGCTGTGATTGTGTGGGAACGTCACGCTCGTCTGCGAGTGAATAGGATCTGCTTTCGTCTTCGGTTGTCTCTCCAGTTTCAGCTGCAAGAGGTAGTTCCACAAGTCTGTTCTCTGTCTGGATACCCTGTCTGAAGTAGTTTTGTTTGTAGCCTCGTAAGGATTCTGGAACCGGTATTCCATAAACGATATATGCTCTCTTCAAGCGATCGGCAGCTCCAGTCTGTTTGCTTTCATATAACGCCTGGACTAACACTTCAAAAGCATTAGTTCTCGTTTCAAGAATTTCATACAAGCGTTTTGATTGTTGATACTGGGTGTCCTGGTGGGAAAGAGAGAATTAATTAAATGCAAGAATTAATTAATTAAACGTTATGTCCTGTAGTTAACATCATTTTCATGGCCTCCATGCTTTCATGGCCTTTTTCTTTTGGATTATGTATTTGTGAAAGATTGGATAATAAGACATTACGTTACTTGTTACATCTCAAAAGTATCATATACAGATTGTTTGTATTTTTAATGTTCGGGCAAGGCAAGTTACAAGTAGCTGCTATGTATGCAGTATCTATGTGCATAAGTGGATGACAGTAATGTAAAAAACTGATTTGCTCTTATCATCTGCACTTTTAAGTCATGAATGAAAGTTCTAACATTCGGAGTGACCTCGTGCCTCGTATCAATTTGCCAACTTTTTATTAAATACTCTTAGTGACAAATAAACATTGTATGAAATGTATTCAAAACTATTAAATTTCTCCCGATTTCCTCCAACTTTGGTACTTTGAAAGAAATCTGCGCATTTTGTGAGCTATTGCTCTGCTATTAAGCTATGTATTATATTTGACACTCACCTTAGATTCCACATCTTGCATATCATGGTTACTTAGAACCCCACTGGATCGGAGATATAACAGCAGCGGTTCGACAATTGTGTCATGGATTAGGTTAGGTCCATATCTCGTTATGTACTCCTTCTGCCACTCTTCCATTTCCCCCTTTTTTGGCGATTTTTTGGCCCTACCTTCTTAATCTAAAAGTCTGTGTAAGATTTTTTTTGCAATCGCAACCCTACGATTGCAACCAAAGTTGGCGATGAACGCAAATTCAACAACCTTTTTTATTATACTAATGTCCTCGGAAGTTCGGATTTTTTGATAATGTAATCAATAATAATGTAAAAGATAACTACAAGTGTCACATACTTTCCGAAGTGGGCTACAAGGTGGTTTGAGAATGAGTATATTAATTATTGCAATCTGTGAAACCATGTAAAGCATGATATACCTTTACGAATGGAATTCGACGTCAATATTATCGTTACATTACAAACATTACAATATTACAATATCCAGCGATTCAATTAATGATTTTCAATCATCCGATTACTGCCTGATTGCCTACTATATCTACATATGGTGGCCCTATGCTATGCAGCAAATGAGTGAGAACATCTTGCGTGAAGTATTTTTCTGCTTTAAGATCACACACGATTATTAATACATGACACTGCTTTCAAGACTCAATGACCTAATGCATATTTAGAGGAGATTTCTGATACTTTGCATGAACTTTGGTAAACATAAAATGTCAATCAAATGTCGTATTTAAGTATTGTTCCATTGAGAACAAAGGCATAATTTGGGAGTATTGGTGGAAATCCTAAATAAATCATGATAGAGAATATACAGGATTTAAGTGGTCATAATAAATAAATCATGTTCTTTTAATTTAAACAACACCCATACACCCTGCAATCACTAACCAATATTAATTAAAATAGTAAAACAAAATGACAAATGAGTTTTTTACAATAAAAATGACAAATATTTCCAATATTAAGTGTTATTCCCAATGAACCGAATTGCAGGCTTCCGTACATATGTATCAATATCAAAGTTCTTATCGCAATCATTCGTTGAACGAAGGTCAGTGCAAGTTTTACCTTTGCAATGCTTTATGACATCGTCAATTTTGATGAAAATATGTCACGTGAAATTTATAATTGCCTGAATGATGTCATCCAAATCTTGAACACCGTCGTCAATAAGTTACTGTTACATGCGACATGTTTTATATGTATATGTGTCCACATGTTTGAGTCGTGACAATAATAAACTATTAACTTACCTATCAAGAACTTAGAAACCTGGGACCATTCTTGCAAGCACTTGAGAAGATTCCATTTCTAAACACATTTAATGTTGGCTTATCATGATACTACTTTAGCACTATAGTTTTTTGGAGTGAACATAATATTTTAAACTTTATGCACTTTATGTTAGTATGATCTTAGTGATCCACGTACAGTACGGCAATTTAATTTTTAAAGAGCTACCAAATCTTGGCATCACTATTTTTAATTGGGCGAGGTCTGGCGAAAGAGGTGATACCGTATCGAATTAGACATGAATTTGTGTTGAATATTTCTAATTAAAAATGCAAATTAGTTAGTAAAACGTGTATGGTTATATATGTAAGGCGTAAGACATGGTTGATTGAAGGAAACAAATAAATGGTGATGGTATTCGTATGAGAGAACATGCGAATAATTTGTTTGAGCCTTTTGAGCATCTGGTAAACTCGTTAGAGTAGTAAATATCTATGCATGTAAATATATTATGCAGGTTACCAATTTGTAGGAGGAATGCAAACACTTATTCCAGCTTGTTCAACAATATTTTAACTTTCAAATATTATCCCCTTACCAAGCAGTATACGCACAAACCTATAATTTTCACTACGCACACGGACCTTAAAAATGTTCTAAACTTTTTGCATTTTGGAGTAATAACCTTATACTCTGCTCAAGTTTTTCTGCTAAAACAATTTACAACTACACGCAATAAGGTAAAAACATGCAAAAATTAAATCGGAAGATATTCACCATTATGAATTTAGATTGTTCTTAGACATTGGCTACGTTAAGTATTTTACTCTGCCTCTACCGAAGTACTTCATTATTATTATTGTCATCACAAAGTGTCATTCTAGACTTGCAAAAAATTAGAAACTGTAATATTCTGTTTAGAGGAAGTCTAGATGCAACAAATGGAGCTTTTCTATTTCAGGTTGACACTATGATGTCAATTTATAGCAACTGGGAGTTGCAGATTAGATAATAGGTTTGCTAAATTGACCCAGATGATGTTCAATAATATCCTCATCGCTTCACAGACAAATTTACGGTGGTGTTTCTCAATGATTTATTTTCGGTTATAACATCCGCGTTGGGGATAAAAACCATATCCACTGTTGGAAGACATTGTGACGATAACGATGTGGTATGTTATCTTCGCAGATAATAGTTTGAACAATGAACGTTCTATGTTTATTTTAAAGGAAAGCTTGTCCTTTTGTAACATGTTTGTGTTACTAGTTTTTAATCAGAATACCACACATTCAACAGTCATTCCATCTGCATCTATACACGTCTACCTATGTAATTTGTCAATTCATTAAAAATGGAATACTTTTAATTGACAGACAAAATCAAATGATTAATGATTTCTTATTCCCTGTCGCTGATCATTTTTTGACCAGGAAAGTCCACCACAAACTCTGTAAGAAATACTTGACTAGTTTACACGGTTCAGCAGTGATTGTTCGACATGATAATAAATTTGATTTATCAGAAAACAATCGTGTAATATGTGATCCTCTCAACAGGTTTTTAAAATTGAGTAGCCCAAAATTAAATTTTACACAACAATTTTACCACATTGGAATTACTTTTGCTATAACGTGTTATATTAGTGAACTCAAACAATTTAGTTTTGATGACATTCTTTGGCGAGAATGTTCTGTATTTGTTCGGAAAGGATTATCATACTATGCAATTTACTGTGACAATGAGCAAACAACTCAGGCTTCTTCAATGGGATACTGGCTCACTCCGTTTGATCGCCAAACTTGGATCTGTATTTTAATGACATTCACCGCAATCACAGTGATTTCTGGG
>JAHZNG010003351.1:0-17563 GCA_027744375.1 Orchesellides sinensis
AAAATGTAGAATTTAAAAAAGAAATTTACTCTTTTACAGGTTTTAGGTAAGTCAAGGGAAAGCGAAATGCAATCTTGTTAAGTACCAAAACGGATGTATGTAAATAGCGATATTATTCCAAAGTACAAATTTAGGCTACTACACTTATATGGGCTTACGCCTTTTCCCAGTAATTCGGCGCATTATTTACCAGGTGTATGTAAGTTTGTTTGGAGAACGTATATAAATCGAGTTGATCTTCCTCCCTTGAAAAAAAATCGGTAGATAGCTGCAGATCTTTGCATCTCTTTTGCTCAGTGATAAAAATGGGAAGGGGGAATATGTGGAGATTTTTTATTCATTATTATTACGGTAATACGTATTCAGTATTCAAGGAGTTTCGTTCGGTTTACTGGGCTTGCACATACGGTGCACATCTCCTTCACTGGATTTTTCCCCTTGTCTAACTTCCCCTTCGACTCTGATCTGAGGGAAAGAGTGAAATTTTGAATATTTGTGACACTTGCTTTTGCTTCTGTTTTTCCTCTGCTTGATCATCATCATCGTGATCATCAGCTCGTTGCTTTGATCTTCTGGGACCAGTACAATGGACCCCTGTTGGAATATAGTGATGATAACCGTATTATTTCTATGCATTTACATTATGAATATACTTGGCATATCCTCAGCCGTTCAATATTATGTATGTATTGGCTATGCTTGAATGTTGATTGCATGCGAAACGGTGCTGGTGAAGATGATTATTGGGATTGGGATGTGTGGCGATAAAAATTATTGACATTGAATACATGCTCCAATGCAAATTGAAGTTACAGCTGTCTCATTAAATTTCAAGTAAAGCGAGTTTTAATAATGTTGGGGATGTTACCATTCAATTCATAATCAAATGACGGAGATTCATTTTGATGGTACTTCTGTAGTGATAGATGGTATCTTTATTTTTGTGAGAAAAAGTGTAGAAAATGTATTTACCCTTGAAATGCTCTGTTGATGTTGTTGACTTAATTTGTGGTTCATTGATCATCAACAAATCGAAAGTAATCAGTCAAATCCTGAGGGGACTTTGCTGGAAAATATGAATTTCCACTTGGTGCACATGCCTTGATTTATCGTTTGTGATGTCCGATAAATCTTTACGCAGTCTTCACGACGCCGCTGCTGCATGTCAACTGATACTCATATTCGCATCTAACACCACCGAAAGACAAATATACCTACATATTTTAAATTCCCTTTTTCTTTAGTTTATACCAACCAGATTTACGTATGTTTACAGATTTTTAACAGAAATCTAATATTTTCACTCTCTACTCTTGTGAACCCGTTCGTTTATAACCAGTTGGAGAAAATTGAAGATCTCGTGAATACTTATCAGTTTTGCGTAATATATGTATATTTAATTTGCATCAAACAAAGGATTCCTTTGCTTTCAGGTAGCATTTAATTGTTCTTTTGAGAAGAAATTCATCTTTACATTCTTTAGATTCGATAAACAACTTAATGTGAAACAGGCCAGGATGCCAGCAACTCTACGAAATGTTACAAAAAAATATTGAAAAATCTTGTAACAATCCAATGCATACAATCCTTTTGCCAGAACTTTTTAAAAAGTCTCCTTCCAATCAAATCCATAAGCTTAACTCCTATTCTTGCATTTGTCGAAATCAGTAACATTCCAAAACTTATATACATGCCTATACATATACTACCGGGTACATATATGAATAGTAATAAATGTTTCTTCAACTTAAATTCCTGTAAGCAATCTACCCTAGTAAACGAAAAATGGCTTCTCGTCATCACATACAAATTCTTAGCGTTTTTACTGTCGCATTCATGTAGTATATAAAAGGGTTTTCTAAGAAATTTCATTATAAAATACATAGACACTTATCAGAACATTTAAAGCTGTTAGGAAAACAGGTCAGGATGTCAACAACGTTGCACAATGTCATTTTAATCATAAGGTGACATAAAACGCAAAGACCCTTGTTGCTTACATAAGAAAATTCATTCCATGTAATCCTTTGTATATGAACAACTATAAAATTGTAAGAGTAGTTCCAGTTACAAACATGCATACTTGAAAATCATTGACATCAATTTAATGTTAGGCATGCTGTGTACACCACCAAAAGTTCATCTTGAATTTTAACGATTGCGCGTGGTCCAGAGGTAATGGGTTTCTGTCTGTTTAAAAAACACAATATAATGGAAGGGCAGCATGCAGAGTAGGAAATGATGAGAATTATTTTGAGCACAGCATTTCATCCAGCTTGCTCCGTCGTCTTTGGTATCAACAATGAAATCCTTAGTTAATGTGAAGTAATGACATGCCTTGATTATGCATGCATAGCAATAGCCAACTCTCACAGTTTGGTGCATTCCAGAAGAGTATATTGGCTATGATGAAAGAAGAAAAAAATCGAAAACGTGCATGCCATGAAGAGGACATGGGAAACACTTAATTTTCCATACTGAATCGATATACATGGTCAAAAGAAACCTGTCGAGAATTTTGTTATTATATGCGGCTTGCATCTACACGATTTACTTGGTTGTTTCATTGGGATCAATGAAGTGAAAGAGCGCTATCGACAAGCATTTAATAATAAAGCAATCGAAAGAGCAAATCATTGGCTGAAATATTTCTCGATAAAAATGCTTATATAATGGAACTAATAAATTTTAGGATGGTACATATATATGTATACTTTTAAAAAGTGTCAGACAATATGCACAACACACCACGACATTTTTATGTTACCGGTGAAAATAAAGAGTACATGTTTTAATACATGAAGTAATCCTGGGCACGAACCTGGCAAGAATCCCTATAGATCTCTTCTTCATCATATTAGGTAATTAGTTAATTATTATGTGGTCTGTTGTGTGTGTGATTAACTGTTGTAGTGATACATTGAGACAAATCATATCCTTTACAATCGTATGTATTCTCTCCAAACACATATTTGCATCAAGCTTCCTTTAATTTGACAAGATTATTAGGGATAATAATATAATCTCCACAAAATAGCAGTGAATGAAATGTAATATACAAGCGTTTTCAAAACATATCAAAGTGTCCGTTTGTGGTAGACGGGAATAAGTTCTAACACTTGAACAAAATTAAATTTAATAGCAGGTCAATATGAAGTTGCTGCTTAAAAGCTGGACCGCTTGCAGATGGTCAGACTTACTGCGAGAGAACTTCCTGTTTGAATGAAAGAGAAGTCAAGAAATCTAATCAGTCCTATTATACGTTTTTGGTTTTTGCAAATGTCATTCACATTTCACGTCTTAGTAATTAACCCATAGTGTTTTCACATACAGAAGCATTCATAAATATGTTTAAAACTTGAATAGGTAGATACCTATACGGTATGAGTATTTGGCATTTACATTACGGTAAGTATGTGTACGGTAAGTAAGTATTTACATTACATTATGTACATCTCTGAGTATTCAGCGTGTTCGCGTGGTATAAAGATTTATTGTTTTTGAGATAAGGACCAAATTGACAACAATATTCATTTCGTGCAGCAGCAATCGGTGATCTGGTCGAAATAATGAGAAACGTGTGCCCGCGTTGTGTGACGCGATGGAGTTAATAATGTCAAAATCAAAGGTAAAGAAAGCAGACTAAAGTTGTGCACATAAATATCATAAATGAGATGCTGCTGCAAAGGACTTTCATTTGTCTATTTCCGATTGTTGTAGCGTGCGGATGAACAAAAATTGAATAAGGATTTCGAATGATGTGCACATGCCAAGCTAATTCTGTAGGTTATTGAAACGCCAATGTATACCGTACTACACGTTTTAAGTGCATCTCTTTTATATTTAAGTAACATTACAAGTATCGCATAAATGAGATTGACAGTAGTAAAAGTGAACTGGATAAAGTTTCTGATTTGGTTTCAACATTCTTATTCAAAGATGTGAATTCAACAAGCCCATTCAAACATTCTGGAAATGCACTGGCAGGCAAATCACAATATTTCATCAGAAACTCTTAAGCTCTCCAAGGTTTATGGATGTCTCCTAAAACTGCATCACAATCATGATGATGTGCATGGATCGACGAACTTTACATGACTAATCATGATCAAAGTGAAACTTTCCTTTTACAAGCATTATTATTCTGCTATATGAGCAACGTATGTCATGTAACAACGCTATAAACTTATATTCTACGATATGATGTGACGGGTCTTGATGCATCAATGACCCTTTGGCAACAAGACTGCCTATATAGACAAGGAATGATGAGACGATGATGATGCACGCAATGCGAATCTCTATCTGTAAACATCGTATGAAACTTGCGTGTCGTGCATTTCATCGCATAGCATTTCTAGCAAATCCTTCATCATGATCAACAACATTTAAAGACAACTTGATCTTCTCTGTATATTCCCTTGTCCAGCGGAAAGGATTCAGTGGACAGTTTATTGCACTTCGTGTCTTCTGATCCTAAATTTGCTTAGCCAAAAAAGAGGATTGTTGAATTCAATTATCTGCATTTTCTAGATTGGCTTGCTTTTCCCTACTCCAGTCTTATCTACACGCTGTGACTCTAGATCATTACATTACTGAATATGTACAAACGTGTTTTCATCATCTCATTTTATTCCTCCGTTCATTCAATACTTGCGTGGCCTTCGGCTGTTCATGCATGACTTTCCATTTCCATGAGTATCCCCTTTTCCCCTTCTGTACAATAATACTTAAATCAAGCGTGTTCCTGAGTCCTTTTCCTTTTTATAGGTACTACCTACAAACCTGTGTGACTCATGAAAGTTCGTATATGCCTTGATAGAACTAGGTATTTTTTCTTTAAGTAACTGCTGGAAGGATCGACTTTGTTATGTGTGCTTTCATGTTTGTACATAAACCATATAATAGCAAAATTGTAGAGTCAGGGTGGCACGAAATACTAGTTAGGAGATTTTTTTTCTTCTTGACTAAATGGAGTTTCGAAATAGCCCATGGGAAACAAAACAGTCAAGTTGTCAAATGGAAGCAGAAAAAAGTATACAACCCAGCACGAAGCTACAATAAACACTACACACATCTCTCTCTGTTATCATTCCTTCTTGTTAGCAGCTTTCCTGGTGATTTATGTAGTTTGCCCTACTCGATGGAAGACCAAGAAAAATTTATATTTATGATATCGAATTAGTTCCAATCGTTACCCAGGTGGGTCATCTTTTCAATTATTATGAATTAGAATGACATATATGCACATTATTTTAAATGTGAAGATGCAGCCTTGTATGTACGCCCCCGTTGCGTATATGCCAGTACCCGCCAGTCGCCAGTATCATTTAGAGTTTTGTAAACTGTGAGAGTAAAGCTACAAATGTACGTCAGTGTTCTACCTATTAACTTGATCTATCAGTTGAACTTTCTATATCCCTGAGCCTTATCTCAAAACTTATAAATTGTAAAGTTGTTAGTAATTTCTGAGATTATCGAAAGGTTTTTTTGTTTTAAGGATACGGGGTGTAGGAAATTATACTGGTAGCAATCAATTTCAAACAGGAGCTTTGTCCATAATGTTTCCAAACTCTGGTAATATGCTCATTTATGTAATGAATCTGCAATGAGGATTGTATCTGCAGATGTATACATATTTATGTACGGGAATCTAGTAATAATAGCTAGCTACAAAGGAAGTAACGAAATAAAGAATAAACAAAACCAAAATCAGCTCTTTATTATCGATACGATAAGTTGAATTCGCAATATCCAATGAAAATGTCAAAAGTAAAAATATAATCTGACAGGCTATGCAAATAAACTCTGAAGGGTTGGCTCGTTGATTTTTGGAGTAAGGGTTGTGTATTTCGTAAATGACTTCATATTACTTTTAACAATTCATATGAAAATTTTACTCTTCCGAGGAAAGATGAAAGTGTACATCTTCATCCGTGCATATCCGGAAAATGAGAAAAGGAATGGTGGAGATCAGGAAGTGAAACCACCCTAACTATTTGAATGCGTTTGAAGAAGAAACTTGGATGAAATGAAGTAAATGATGTAATATATAACGATACACTTGCTCTTCGTGTTGTGGTCAGGTTTGAACCGTTGTTCGTGAGATGCTTACATGATAACAGGTACTGAACAGCCATGCATGTCTTATTTACTCAAAGCGTCTATTTGTTTTGGGCTCTTGGATAAGAGCAATTCTATTCCCCGTATTATATTATAGCCCTGAGGGTTTGCAAGAGCATCAAAACTGAGGAATCATATTGCATCATCATTATTGTTGTCGTCGTTTATATGTATTTACTTGTTCATCAAGATGAACATCGTAAAGAAATCAAGAGATTGAATCAAAACTTACTTTCCCCTCGTTTCCTGTTTCTATCTTTTGGCTCACATCATATCATCCTCTCATGCCATGCAAGTAATAAACAGAGGAAGCATGAAACGTCTTGAGTAAACTTGTGATTGTTACTGACATGTTGCATATTGCTTTTTCAGTTTTCTTTTACTATATATAATGCTGTGTTCAATTTCTCTTGCATTTCGCAACGGCAACCAATCTGTATAATGATGCTGCCCTCAAGATTAGATCATAAAGTCCTAACCATGAGTATAGGTAGCTGTAGCTCAGTCTTCTCTTGGGATCTAATTTACTTAAATGTTGTAATGAAAATGTGTAAACTATTCCGTGCAACATTTATGAACTTGTAATTTCATCTAGATAAATTCAGAACTCTTCAAGATTGAGTAACTTCCCGAAAATTGAGTTTTAACCAAAATACGCATTCGTTTTAGATTTATTGCTTCGTTAAGTGATTTCGGAAACTTTTGTTTGACTTTGTCTAATATTTAATGTATCAAACTTTTATATATACTTAATGAATATAACATTCAATAGAACTACCTAATAGCTAATCATATTCGAGTCAGAATAGTAATCTAAAAACGCAATGCTACAGATTTTAGAATTAATTCTAAGAATGCTTTAAAAACTCCAAAATTCCAAATAAAATCTCATCCTTGTCAGTTTACTAACGAAAATTTAATATTTACATTTAAATCCTAGAGCTACATACCACTAAAACTTAGAGTAGAACGCCTTGATTTTGGTAACTGCTCTTCTTCTGCAAGTCTTTCCTGTATTTGAGTTAAAGAGATTCTATCAAGCCAGGTGTAATACCTGGCATCTAACACAGGAGTAGTTAAAATTGGTTCTGGTTCGTGTTCTGGTTCTGGGAGTGGGTGTTCCCTCCGCCTTCTCTCTCGCTTGATCCATTGTACAAAGTTTATCACAATGTAAACACCCGCACTTGGATACAATGTGAACAAAATAACTGCAGGCACTGCTTTAGCCAAGTCTCCCTTCGTAACAATTTCGAAAACTAAATAACTAATCCACGTAAATTTTGACAGGATCATCAGGGCTACCCATGTTAAACATAGGCGACAATTTTCCTCCACATATAATAGCAAAACGCATCGTAATATGCTTAAGGATCGTTGGAGTTTGATGTAATTTGTGTATTTTAATGTGACCTTAAGAGCAATATAATGTAAATAAAGGATTTTGACTTACAGTTAAAACACCTACAGCTAGAATGAGGGAACTTATAAGAAATACGATGACCGTCACAAGAAAAACTACGATGAAGATATCCAGTTCTACTGAATCTGCGACGTTGAAGATTAGAACAATCGTTAAAATATAAGGGGCAATTAATAAGGGTTATTGGCTATTTTAAAATAAACGTTGTACTTGCATACCATCCTTGCGTACAGTGAGGCTGTGTGCAGCCCAACCTGCGCAACCCAGACCAAGAACTGCAACCACCTCATCAAAATTAAAATAGTATGCTTAAAATACTAAAAACAAATAGTAAAATTTGTTCACATAAATTAAAAATATTATACTATTAATTGATTTCTCTTTCGTGTACAAGTGTAATCCAAATATACATCTGCATGGTGTTATCTACTGGCATGCCACAAACATGGACGCGGTTTCCCACAGCATGAGACTCTTCTTGAACATTGTAATGGGATATTTGGCGAGGCATTTTCAGATGTACTGCGACAGGACAACATTAAAGAACAACCCGAAGAATTTTAAGAGTCAGGCTATACGTTTTCTTCCCATCCCATCTAAAACTATGTCGAATGCAAGTCTGTTTGAAGAAAATTGAAAACGAAAGCAAGAAATCTGGTCTTCACCTTACAAATAAAACCTAATCAAATTCTGAGACATATTTAACTTTAAGTATGATTATGATGATATTTGATGATCAATTAGATGGAAATTGAATAATTACTAAATATTTATAAACCGAAAGAACATAATTAACATTCCGTGACAACGATAACTGATGTAGTTTTGGGATCTGCTTTAAAATTATCAGAATCTTATCATGGAATACTCGGAGAACACACTACTCCACATGTTAATTAACCACTAAAAAAATTATCCACTTGTAGATTCGTTAATAATTTGTCGATTGTTTGTTGCATACTATGACGGTTTCCTTTGCTTCTGTGCTGCGTTATAAATCACATACATACGAATAAGTTTCTGATTGACATTGACACTCGTGGTACTGTTTTAATAGGCATTCAGATTAATACAGCAATTTTTAAGAGTAAATTGATTAGTTCATGCAAGTATGTACTCTAAAAAATTAGACTATTTCTCGTAGCCCTTCCACTTCGACTTCATTCCTGTAGAAAAATAGACTTGGCAAAGGCAAAGGAAAAACAGGCTTTGTTGTGTAGTGTTTCAAGAACTCCACGATAATGCTGGTTCCACATGCTTGATAAAATGTCAGGAAAAATATCCCAAGCAAAAAATTTAACCAAAAGTACAAATCACCTGAGAATTTGCATACCAGATACACTTGCAAGCTCAATTCAGTAAGGATGAATATCGCTGAAGAATAGAACCACAGGGAGCAAAACAAAGTGTGTTTCTTTAACAAAAAAATGTAATTAAAATCATTGCTTTTATGCTTCAAATTCATCAAAATTTTATTTTTTCTTGATAGGTGTAGGTGTATTCTTCAATACCTTAAATACTCCAATTAGAAGCCAAATACTTCCAGCAAGCCGCAGCACTACAGCACCAATTCGGATTATGTCACAGATTACTTTCTGGTCATGCTCTTTGTTTGCTAGTAGTTTACAATTTGAATATGCATTCATTTAAATCAAAACTGGCATGGGTAAAATTATGCATGACAAGCAAAAGTTCCTTATGTATTATACTTCTCCAGTTACGATATCGTTCCTTTATTCTTTCGGAACCCCTATAATGCACGACAGTTAGCCTGATTGCTCCAGTTAGTTTTGCAAGGTCAACAGAAGAAACCATCAATATAATAAGACATAATGCCTGAAATAAAATGAAACTTTTTTCAAAAAAGTTTTTTAATTAGTCTACTTATGATTTTACTCAAGAATTGGGAAAATGTAGATGTTTACGAACTAGGTCTGAAATAACATAAATTTTTGCTTTCATCTTCATTAGATTGACTATCGAGAAAAGGTCTTGAGTACTTCAAGGTCAGTATTTCATTCAGTTGCTTTCTTCTATTCCAGAGCAATCTTGCAAACTCATCCTAAGATTAACCTGATAAATAAGTAAGGACACTATGTTTTCGAAACATGACAAATACGTCTAAAAAGCAGGGAAATTGTCTGATCACATGTACTCAGTAAACTCAGTCATCAACAAAAACGTTACGAAGAAAAAGAAAACAATCTACATAAGTAAATAGATGGAAGGGGGTACATTGGTGTTGTTATGGCTTGTATTATCAGATAAAATCAAAAAGTATCGATACCTACTGCTTAGATTATATGAGCAACACTGATAAAATACCATATTATGCCATTGTCAAAGTTCAATACAGAATTATTGGATTTCGAAAGTGGTCCACTAACTTAAGACAAATGTTGTATAGTGGAAGTATGAGTCTATATATTTTGTTCTTAATTGTACTTTCTCTTCGCTATTTCAAACTACAACTCCAAAAATAATAGAGATATTTATAGCTTGTTTAGTAGATCTGTTCCACAAATATTAATACAATTTCTTTGGCATTGAACTATTAGATAACAATAAAAGACTCAAAACAATAACATTCTCAATCGTCTGAAAACGAAAATTTAAGGCATTGCCCCATTCCTTATTCGACAGAGTTTTAGCTAATAATGTTTACATATTCATCAGCCATTGATTTTAACATATTGTGTTGATAGTCATGTAATACCAATGAAGAATAATGCAGCAGCTAAAGCATAACAATAGCCAGATTTAACAAAATACAAATTTTACATTATGAAGATCAATTGGCAATGCCAGGAAAAATCTTCTGTAAGTTAATAGCCTGAAAATCAAGGTGTATTGGAGTACATTTTGTGTTATACTTACATGCAAATAAAAAACTCCTAAAATCGCCGGGAAAGATTATCCAGTTTCAACCTACTGGTGAAATTGGCTTTAAAGGTAGCTGACGATGAGATGCACTGTTGCAATGAGATAATTCCAGAGTTTATCCCTACTACAAATAAATTTTATAAATAAATTTTGCAGTCCAATTCAATTTAATTCATATTTAAAATCTGTTTCGATGCAATGATTTAAAAAATCTGAAACTCAAATTGTTACTGATGCATGCTGAGACAAATTAAGGTAAAATGTTAAGAGCCGAAGCATTTTGTAACTTTACTCAAAGTAGCAAACCATACGGACGAAGTAAGTGATGGACTGAGCAGAATAAAGCAGACAAAGGCTTTCTTGCATTCGTATGCCCTTTTGCTGGAAGGTTTTCATAAAACTGCTTTTGTCTCTTATAGAGATTTAAGTTTGTATTGTATTAGGATAAGTAAAAAATACATGGTACGCTCGACGGTTGACAATATTCACCGAATCTTTAATGCAGACATAATGCATCTTTGTAGTGTACTTATGCTCAAGCAATTGCTACATAAAGCCTTTCTCGGTACGTCAGTACAAAGAACTGGTAAGAGCCATTTAGAGCTAAATTATGTTGTTCTGTGGATGTCTTGTACATGGATTTGTGAACTAAAAAATGTGGAATTACCTGAAGTTGAAAGCCTTTATAACGTCTTAGTTCACTGAATCTTGCTCCTTTTGTCGTGAATGAGCAGGTCCAAGATGTTGTAATTCGTTGTACTATGCTAGTTCTTAGCTTTTAATGGCAAATCTGGCTTAGCTCTCAACAATACTAGCTATTCTAGCCATACAGCTACGACAAAAAATGTTTACATAATGCATAAACAAGACAGAATATTGTTTTTTCTGGTTTATCGGTCCCAACTTTACAAAGTTGCTAGCAAAAATGTTTACTGTTCACAAACATGTAAAGGTAATATACGGACTTTCTCAGTTTGGGGTAAAGCACGTGGTAAAGAAGAACTATGAAGGAAATACATAATTCATACATGCCAGGACATTGTTTTATAAAAAGTAATGACTCGCTTGCAAAAAAATCGGAAGCCTTGTCGTGGGTACGTAGGTCGTAAAAACCTGAAGTTGAGTCCCTCAAGTCAATAAAAGCCATGCTAGAAACTGTTTTAAGGCTTTACCGGCAAGGATTTATTAAGATTTGTTTTGCCGTAGAATAAATGAAGAAACTGGTGGACATGTAACCTGAAAGAATGTTTTGTAAATGGTAAAGTAATTATAAATGAAATCTTAACCTTGTACGTAATTATAAATAATTAAAGATGGCAGAACCCACGGATGACTATCAACTGTTTGATTTGGATTTTAACGAATATAAAATGTTTGTAATTCTGGTTTTCATTATTTTAAAAATTGACTGTAAACATTCAGCCAGGTTTTAAGGGATTATTCCGTTAACAGAAGTGTTAACAGATTCGTCATATTCAACATACAAATAACCCCAGACCAGATGTATATAGAAGGACAACATTCCTCACATTTATTTTAACATTATTCAGAGTTGTGTTTAATGCTTTCCCATTTCATTTCGTAATAGCACCTATTTACACATTAGCATTTAACAATGATTATAGAAAGTATTTAAGAAAATTGTTTTATTTTCATTGCATTCCTTACAAGATGCGTTGAGGATACAATATACAAGTGTACTACTTAGTTTACAAGTAACATAATAGTAGAAAAGACACTAATTGCTGGTTTTTATTACTAGTTTTTATTGGAGCTGGACAACTACATATATGCATGGGTAGGTAGATAAGTAATCTTGATGCTAGATCCTTCAAGTGGCTCAATAACCCTACTGCCCTTAGTTTAATCGTTACACCAAAATCGTGTTTCTTTTCTGTCTGTCCACTTCACCAATTTTAATTCTTCATAGTTGTCTTTTTGCATTTTAAGAGCAACAAGTCGTTCTCAATCCTTAGAAAACAACGAGTATACAGTATCATGCGTAATTTTTCTCAATTAAAAATTAAACCAAAATTGCTCCATACAATCAAATCATAACAATACTCCCAAACACAAAGATGTATTAATAGAGAAAATTTATTTGAATTAAATGTGTAAAAAGTTTAATGGTCATTGATGTGTTTGGTAAAACTATTTTAGGCTTACAACTAGGATAAGCTAGGTAAATAAGTGACGTGATGACTGCATAGTTTTCTCCAAAAATTTACTCGTCTTTCCCATTGTTAGTTTTGCTGAGTTGTGGCATTTTAGTATCAAAATTTATTACCCCTTTCTTTATATATTGGATTACAGAGTGAAATTGAATTGGTTATATGGGGTTAGGGCTACCTGCCTGAAAAATTCTAACTTTGTTATTAGGTAGGGGAGACAAGCATGTCTTGTAGTTACGGCATCAGCTCAACTGTATATTTCCCCTTTATAGTAATGGAACCCTACAACTTGCCAAACGTCAAACTTTGTCTTGTACCTCTATGTTCGCCTTATGGAAAGTACTCGAGGAGGAAAGCTGAAACTCAAGGGAGATAAGAAAAAGTAAAGCTGTTGGTTTTTTACATTCAGTGTACATGTATGTACGTAAGAATGTATGTATACCAAATTCAAATTCATCAAACTAAGGGTTTTAGTGTCCCGCTTTTTGCTTCTTCTTCGAGATATAAGTGCTTTTGTCTTTGTGGACATATAAACCAAGCCCTGAAATCAATTATTAAGGGCGTACCTCCGTGCGTCGCCAACTTCTTTAATGGACACGCTTTGGCAGTGGCAGGACATGTACTTTTCTTGGCTACTATGAAATGTTCAATTGCAGCTTTACCAACTTGCTATTAATGGATTTTAAAAGTAATGAAAGTGGAGAAACTGCTACTCTTCAGGATTATCATAAAAATTTAACACACGCTGTACTAGACGAGTACAGAAAAATAGTTTCTCTCAACAAAACTTGTTTGTGCTTGGTTTTAGTAGGCTGACGTATAAGATGAGATGGTTTGAGATGCTTCAGGGATTTTGTCAGGAATTGGTTTCAGTTATGTTTATGAAAACCGAACTTGAAAATGGAAAAATTAATCAAATTTCGAAGTCGGGTTTAGTGAAATATGTTTATATGTAAACTTGACTTCAAAGTCAACTATGAAGATGAAGAGTAACTCCGAGCCCTAATTGGCAACCACAAATTTTCAAAGCGAAAACGTTATATATTTTCTTAAGATTTAAGATCATCAACTTAACAGACAAGTGCAACACAGTGTTCAGTTTAGCATTCACTGTTGACCACTAATCAAATCAAACAAGACATTTAATAGCGAAAATATAATTGACTAATCTATATTCGATAAATATAACCTACAATATTACATTAGCGTCCAAACCTAAAACGAAACGAACAAAACTAGCTACATAACCTATACATAATACAATGGAAGCGTCAGGTATACTGATTAGTCTATATTTCGGTAACAGTCATAAAGCTACTCAGCTTTTAGCAAACTAGAAATAAATGTATTTTAATGTAGTTTATGCATACATAATGGTTTCAGCTTAATGAAAATAAGTTCATAAATTTAATATATACCTACGTTAGGTTACTTGAATACATCCATTCCATTATATCTTCCATGACATCTGTGTGCCATAATATTATAATCTAACTACAAGACTATGAGGTGACATTCTAAATTAAACTGGAACTCTTATTTCGGATTGCATAAAAGAAGCACCTATTTTTACATATAACATACTGTAAATCATTTAGATGTTTGTTTATAGTGGAATATTGTTGTATCACGAAGTTAAAAACATTTCATGTAAGTTCATTAACTCGAAAAAGTTCATCAAGCTCTAAAAATTGAAATCCTGGTGCTCCATGAATACTTCACTTTCATGCCATTTCGTAGCGGAAGGTTCTTTTGAAGATAAGGCTTTAGCTGACTCCATCGTAATTGAGTAGCACAGTGACAGCGGTGGCTGGTCATCTCCAAAAGGTTGCACTGGTATTGTCCACTGTAGGTCTTGGGTCTTTTTAAACTTGAACAGCCCCTGTAACGGTAACGGAGACTAAAAATAATTCAGAGAATTTCATTATTATCTGCAGCACGACTCCACGTATTTATATATAAGATGTAATTCAATGTTCAATTTTATTCACCTTTGATCCGTTTGGACAATGAATGACAATCGTTGCCAAAAACTGCTTCGCCACATGCTTAGGTGCTAACATGGAGACCCATCCATGAAATACGCCATTCTGATTACACCCTTGAGAGAAAAAGTACTGCCCCCCTTGGCAAATGTAGTCAGGTGTGTAGGTACCATCTAAATATACAAACATGTATCCAATTTATCAACTGTTTTTACAGGTTTATTCAGTTAAAGTGAAACTTTCTTATATTTTTTCTAAACTTTCTTACTCTGTCCAAAATGTTCACTGTCGCAGCCATTCCGGAATTCGTAAAAGATTTGATCATTATCATATCCAAACGCAGAGTGTCGATGTTTCAAATGATGGATTAAATTGCTGGAAGGAAGGATAATTGGATTAGGGCAAAAATTGCAGCTTACTTCCCTGTAGAGCAAATAATGGTTGAACCAGGACCACACATGGAACAAAATCAAACATAAGAAAAATTCAATACAATGGTAATACATACATACATACATATATCTTTACGCAACGATTTCGTTTAAACTTACCGTGACAAATCGAGATCAGTTCCAAACTTACAATCTTGCGAGACATTCTCTGAAATAGTCCCCAAATCCGAATTTCTCCTTGTTCTTGGTTGCGAGGATCGTCGTCTTTTGAACCGATTGTAACAATCAGTACATGGCAATGGGTCTTTGAGCAATACGCCATTGGATTCTATACTGTTGGAAGGCAAAGGCCTGTTGCAAATTGGGCACTTGGTTGCATCCGAGTGGTTTTCTTCCTCGCTAAACAATTTGAACCAGAACATACTCATTATGCTGTCGTACTTCTTCTGCATGACCGACTGTCCCTTGTTCAATGAATGTAGCATTTTTAAACGTTTAAAACTCTAAATTGAAAACTATAAAAGGCTATTTAAGAAAATCTGGGACTGAAACTTCTTTAACAAGAATATAGTCAGGTCTACTTCTAGAAAAGTCTTCTTCTGGGCGTGTACAACTCTACGTTGCATTATAATGCAGAATAATCGTAACTTAACTTTAACGAGTTGACAAAAGCAAGGACGATAAGGGATTACTGTAAATGGCCACAAATAGAAAGATACTGAATCTTTTAACTACTAAACAGCAACTTAAAAAGGTTCATACATCGCATGACACTAAAAAGACCAGAAGAAAAAATTCTCCAACGTGAAGAGAGCATTCACACTATTTAATAAGTAGTACTGACTAATAAAATCGTAAGTAGTTCTTCGAACAAATTACTTTATTTGTACATGTATTCTAAACGTTCTTTCTTATTAATATTGTATGTATACGTGTAAATGGTGCCATGTTGGTAGAGCATGTGAATTGTGAGCATAACATACCTCGAATTGATTTCGTCGTCAGACATCTCGTTACACTGGAATATACTGTGTAAGCGTATTCTTGCACAGAGTTGATAATTTAGCTTTGCCTCGCTGTCGTTAGTTAACTGCTTGATCTTTAAAGATATCACTTCTTCACGTGGTGATAAGCATGTGTATAAGGTGACGTCGACGTACTCTGTTCCTGGGATCTCTATTATGATCACCGCTCGTTATATGTATGTAGTATATTCGTTATCGACTTGATTTAATGGATGTTTACCCAGGCATACATCATCATACATTATTTGTTTGCATTGAGGGATTGCAAGGGTCAGATGAGCTCTCTCACACAAGTCAAAAGTCAGAAGATTCAGTATTCTGAAAGAAGATCAAAAATAAGAAGTGAGATTTAACATTTTTTATTAGTTTATTTAAAGCATTAGTTAGGAAGAATCGAAAATCTAGTATTACGCTGTAGAGTGCAAATACAAGTGTAATTAATCAAAAGTCCATTTTTATCCAGTCTAATACAATCATGCGTTAGTCAGAGACGAAAATAAACTTGTCATTTTGACGTAAGGCCTATCTATACCAACCTCTGAAAAAGTTATTTATGAATACAAAACATTGTCCGGATTTTGATAAGCTATATGGTTAGTAATGATGGGTGTGATAAAATCAGTTATACACTTAGCCGCCAGCCAGTTACCGAACATAATATTATGCATACGTTTAATTTAGAATTGTAGTCTTGCCTTAAAATACAAATCGTTTTTCGCAAAATATGTTCCATTTTGGTAAAATTATCTGTAATCAGAAGTTTTATTACTGCTTTTAAACCACCATTAGATCTAAATTTAGGTCTGTCATTAAGGCGTCTATTTACTTAGATCAATCTACGTAAATATAACAAGTACGCATCTGACAGGATTAAGAAAACAAACCTGTTATTAAGTATGTAGTTTTCAGTTATCAATGTATACATAATTACTGGTTTTGTTTGCTTAGTTTTAAAAAGTCATAAATATGGTTAAACGATTGGCGCACATAATCTGTTATATAGCAATTCATACTGTGGGACTCTTATTTGTGCAAATTTCTTGTTTGCCTTCAGAAAAGAGAGCAATATGCATAAAACCAACAACAGTGATAGGAAATGTGACACCCATTCACCTGCCTAACCTTGTTCAAATTTTTCATATATTATGCAATGGAAAATATTTTATGCAGATGGGACAAAAAGTTGCTTACTATTACATACACATTCGATCACTACATGTAAATCCACAAAAAGGTTACGCCATGCCAGAACATTCAACCTTGCTAATATGCAATTTTCATTGCATCTCTCTTTCTGTAACTTGTTTGTCTGCAGTGCAAGGATTTCAATTAGAAAGATTCTGAGTTAAGTGCACTTCATAAGTTGTTGAGACGTGACGAATATCAGTCTGCTTTTACATTACATATTATAGGTAATCTTCTTGTACTAAGGGATCATTTGTAAACAGTATAAGTATGAAACAGCCATGCTGTAAGCAATAACTGTATCCACGTGTATGTGCAATGAAATCTAACTGGAATCTGCATACATACTTAAACAAATTAAATATATTACAATAATTAC
>JAHZNG010003352.1:0-16609 GCA_027744375.1 Orchesellides sinensis
CGTTTTGGCCGTTGAGCACAGGTTGCGTGATGTATGTTACAGATGTCAGCTTCAATCACTCGATTTTCTGCATGTATTAAAGCTCAGACTGGTGTCAAATTTCAATAACGAGTTTAACGAAAAGGTATATGCTAATCTTTTCGTTTTATAAATATTGGAAACGTGTGTCAGATCGGGATTTAATCCATTCTCTGAACTCTAGTTAAGCTTGCGGGAGATTTGTCGAAAACTCAATTAAAATACTTGGTATGCAGTTTTGTTCCATACTATCATTCAGGCTTTGGCCATTATAAGAAGTTGGAACGCTACAAAATAGTGGTTTGTACCGACTTTTATCTCCAGTTGCTACATTTGACACAACTGTTGCTTGATAAAAACTTAATCAAACTGGATTCTTCATATGGAAATACTTTTGCAGCGTTGGACGGGCAAGTGAATTTAAATTGGAAACGGTCCAGGAGAAAATGATGATGGAATCCAGTTGTCTGGAATGTTGTGATGTTACGCATTTATTTTGTGAAAAGCTTTAATTAAAAATCCCTCAAATGGATTTAGGTAGATGCTGCAACGATTGTTTTACAGGTTTGTTTGTGAGTTTGGACGTTTTTTCAAAGTAGATATATATAGTAGCAATGCTGCACGATTCAAATTTTTTAAATTAATTTTTATTTTATACAAGCAGGGGTGATTTTTTCAAATGCAAGTGTAAACACAAGTTTTGCCATGCACACTTTGTCAAAAAATTTACGTTGCTTTACAAATAGCTGGTTGATGCTGGATTTCAGAATTAGATATGCAGGCACGCTCCATTTGGACAGCTTTCAGTAAGAGAAAAATACACTTTTATACATTCACTTGTTGTATTTCAAAATAAAACCGGCTCGTAGTTATACTCGTCATACTGCTATGTATGGGTACCACATGTGTGCATGTTTAACTGCCCAAGATGGAAATAAGTATAATTTTGCAAACACTGGCACAACCGTTTGTATAATGTCAACACATTACGTTGTATAACAGTGTCGTTTTATCTCAGTTTTAACCTCGCATATTTTTTCTTCTTCATTCACAAATTGATCACAGCTTGAATATCAATTAACTCGTCTCTTTACAAAATCAGTTTTTCTGAATAAAATTTCCAGAACAATTTTTAATTATGTAAAACCCATGAGCTATTGACGAAACGGATTTATCAGGTATTGAATACTGTAACGATTGTCACACAAGTCTCGAGGTTCAGCATTTACAGACCCAGAAATCACATGAGACATATATTAGCAAAATTTTTAATTACGGCAATGGTAATCTGTGTCGGTATTCAGACTCTCACAAGCCATCAATATTCCAAACTTTGTGCCTTTTTACAATGTCGTGTTGGCCGAACACAAGAGTCTTGGACGCAAAACGAAGGTGTTCTGTAACATGTTTTTTGATTCATCGTTTGTTCTGACTCCAGAATTTTTTATACATAACGAAATTTGTATTAATGCTGTTGTTGTTCCACCTCAGGTTGTTTCGTTTGACCGTGTGCTCAATTGGACGTGGAAGGACTGTGTCACAACTCATTCTAACATTTAATACAGGAGGGACATGCCAAATGGCATGCTTATAGTGCTTCAACAAAAAGCATTACGAATTTGACTATCTATAAGGCAAAATTCATCATATATGTGTGTGTGTATCATGCAATGTGTGTTTTTATGTTATTGTGACCGAATTTGGAACGTCGGGTGGTAAAACAGACAGCCTGAAGCCCTTTCGGCACAACAAAAAGTTTCTAGTCACTCTTTTCCATTTAAAAATTATGTTTCAAGCCAATGTACATTGCAATACCGAGCGACAAGGCAATAAGTTTTGCCAAGAACGATTTTTATTTGTTTTTAAAACTCTTTACACATTTTTGGAGGATCGCAATCTGTATCAATATAATGGAGTCGAAGAGGTGGTGCTAAATCTTGGCAAGATAGCCCGGTAGACCTGGGCTGAACATAAATCTGACGACACAAGTTTAGACGAGACGAATTACTTGCACAGAGTTGGGATGATGACATATTTTCTGGAGAAATACGACCACAGTAAACATAATAAAAATGTGACTTGATTAAATAAATTGTTACAAAAGATCTAGGGTTTCAAGTCTTTTGTTTGCTTTTCATCAAAACACTTTGTGTTTACTCTGGGTAGCATTACATTTTTGTCACTTGTCGTGATGTGTAGGCACATTTTAGCCACGCCCTGTTATTAACAAGAAACAATCTAGTAAAGCAGTCTCCATTCTAGTAGTTTAGCATAGACCTTTCTTTAAATACAAAGTACTTTTATGCAAAAGCATTATCACTCTTGTTGTTCATTTCTACATGCTCAAGAACCAGTTTTTTTTAAATTTATTGACGAATACAAAAACACTATCCTTTTACAACATCACAATCCTGGTCACGCGCCTTCTTTGTAAGATTTTTAGTTTAGTTATGCTTTGTACAGACAAACGTTATGGCAGTTTAAAACTAGCCCTACCAATCACAATAAAACATTACAAATAGTAAAATACACCAAAGGTTAACCATAATAAATCAGCTCGTTCAAACTCTTGACTTTGCAACCATTCAGTATGTACGCATGACATTTGAATTAGCCGCAAATATTTCAAACACATAATCCACATTTTCGCAAATTCAGACTGCTCTTTTAGAATAATGCTCTAATCGTATGCATGATTCATTTTATACCTTTTATAGAAATACCCTTTCCCTTGCATGGTTTCATGCTCAAGAACTAGTTTTATCTCGTTCTCAGCCTGCAGTTTAGGCAATGTGTGGCGCTTTTCACTATATGGGATACCATTTTCTGCAGCAGTACATTACAGGTTTGATCCCGCGCAAGTCCTTTGGATCAATGCACTAAAAATATTTTGTATGCTACACTCTTTAATGAAAAATGCATACGATACATAATAATAACCCTAAAAGTATCTACTCACTTATTTATAACTTGCATGCACGAGGTGGAAATTTATCGCAAATATTCTGTTAAGGCTCGTACGCGACATGTAGTAGATGGGTAAAATATAGAAGTATCACACGTCATTATACAGTAACCATACATTCAGATTCCAAGCATAGTTACTAATGTGCAAAGTACTATGCCCATCACAGTGAATAAAACTTAATTTTTGCTCGCATATCCCTACGCAAACAAGTTTTATTCGTGGTTCATTGCTCCGTTTTTATAACGTAATGAATGCTTTTTGCAATGCAACCATTGTCAGACTGTATACTAGGATATGAACATTTTCCAGCATTACCTAGACCTCAATTAGCACATTCCCTAATGTATAATTTTTTAACAAAAAAAACACATTTATCTCCTCATGCACTTAAAATAGGAAGATAACCCTGCCGGGTGTGACGAAATAGCTTGCGCAGCGACGCTTATACACTTAAAATTAATATATACTCTTTAAAGTGCATCCCTGCCTGCTCAATAACTAGTTTTTTTATCTCTGCAACCAGTGCAAACATTGTGCTGTGCATCTCATAATGTTGCATACCATGTTCTGCATAGACATATTACAAGTTTGGTCCCGCGCAAATACTTTGAATTGCAAAGATTTTGCATGCTATACTCTTGTAGGTTTTTGCAAACTCTTGCATATTACTAACAATTAAATCCTATACATGCAAAGTGCTGTCGTTACGTAAAATTTGCATCAGCCAGGTACGCATCATTTCATGCTGTTGCGTTGTTTATTCATTCATCTCATCCTTGCCGTGAGGTCAAGCGCAGATTCAATGTTCAGCAGCAAGCATCGTTTTACGTACATTAAATTCAACATCGGCACATAAGTGTTGTCTCCCGCCTTTTCTCTATGCCACAGACGCCAAAAATATGATCTGTATACTCCTTTTAGTTGTTTTTCATCTTCAAAACCTACTCAGTCTGTCATGGAAATTAAGCCTTATCTTCATTCCCATTCTGATAATTTTTTAATTGGCACAATTTACTAAATGTGTCACCATTTAACTAGCTTAAGAACCTCGTTTAAAATCTACCCTGACCTTTGCATTATCTATGTATAATCAGTAAATAACATTTAAATCAGCACTTTGCAATGTAAACAATAATTTTCATTACACAATACTTTAAATTTGGTCACCAGTTACTCCGATTACAAATCACAAAGTATTTAAAATACTATTTTACATTTGCTAACTTGACATCACACATCTCTTCATATCAGAGATACTCTGTCGTAACGTTGAAAACCGTGCAAGACAGCCTCTAGTACTTGCTTTTTTGTACTGTTCATGTAGTTTTGCAAACTATTTTTTGTTCTACAATGTATTTTCTGTTGTATATACCTTGATGCATTTTCAACGTGTGATGCAAGACAAAAAAAAACAAAACTTCGTCTCATTACAACATAACTATCTTGGTCACGCGCCATTTCTTTCATGTTTATGAAACGGTGATATAGATATAGTAATGTGGCTGCTATATGAATCCTAATGTATTAACTTTAGCATACAAAGTACTAAACCAATATCATTTGTTTGCCGTGAATTTAATGTAAAGGCGGGAGACAACACTTATGTGCCGATGTTGAATTTAATGTACGTAAAACGATGCTTGCTGCTGAACATTGAATCTGCGCTTGACCTCACGGCAAGGATGAGATGAATGACTGCTATATGAATCCTAATGTATTAACTTTAGCATACAAAGTACTAAACCAATATCATTTGTTTGCCGTGAATTTAATGTAAATATGTACACATACATCTGAACAAATCAGCCTTACCCATTGGTTCATAATCACAAAAAATTTGCCGACTTTGTTAAAGCAATGGTGAAGTACAACTCGAGTAGTTTTGCTTTAGCATTTTCTAGTGTGCCACCTATTGTACAAAATACAGACATGTATTTATGGCGAAAGGATAAAAGCTCTCGAGCCTTTATACCTACCGTCAAGCTGAGAAACAAGTTTTGGCTTGAATGTATTTATTTCTAATATTCATATGAAATAGTTTTATGCTGCATTGCAATCTTGATCTCGCGCTCATCCATTCGTTCAATGCTTAAATTTCAGTTTGTTTACTTCGAACACAAGTTTATCAACTCAAATTGCTGTAACATTTCTTGTAACTACCTTACAGCACTGTGCTGCCTAGTAATCTCGTTTCGCATTAATCTCGTTTTAACTATTTTAAATGCCACAATAGATTACTAATTGTATCCCCACGTATTATTGCTTTCAAAATCTTTCGTGAACTTAGCAGTGATTTTAAAATAATTAGTACACAAGGCTGACATTTGCAACATTGGGTACCATTATTTCGTTATGCACCTCCTTTCGCTGTATACCAATTACAGTAGAATATCAACAACAATATTTTCGCTCGCTTTTAGTTCAATCGAGTGCAACATTACGTTTATGCATATTCACATGCATGCCTCGACTCATATAAAACTTCACGCAGGCTGGTCTTTGCAACTCATTTGCCGCCATTAAGTTAAATGCTGTTGCTCATGCTGTTGTGTTTTCCTTCATCTTATCCTTGCCTTCAGGTCAATTACAGATTCAATGTACAGCACCAAGCATCTTTTTAATACGTTATATTCAACGTTGGCACATTAATGTGGTCTCGCACCTTTTCTCTATAACATAAATATAAAACTGATAAAGACTCATAAATATAAAACTGATTACACATACATGACTGCAAGAGCATTAGATTGAATGTGCAAAGTACTATGCCCATCTCAGTGATTAAAAAATTTCTGCCTTGCCTTTTCAGATCACTGCACTAAGCGTAAGCAAGATTCATTTTATTATGTACTGCTAACAAAAACGTAAACAAACATGTTGAATACAAGACATACTCTTTACAGTGCATGCTTAGATGCTCAAAAACTAGTTTTTCTGCTTTTCAGCAACGAGTGCAAACATATTGCTGTGCATCTCGATATATGGGATACCATTTTCTGTGTAGGCTCATTACAAGTTTGATCCCGCGTAAATACGTTGGATTGCAAGGATTTTGCATGCTACACTCTTTAATGCAGAACGCATAGTATAAATAATACTAACCATTAAGTCCTCTAAGTACACAGTTCTGACGTTACGTATAATTTGCATCAGCCAGGTAAGCATCTGTCTCAAACATTCTAAATAGGTTCCTACAAGATTTTAGAATGACGGGTAAAATATTTATGTATTACATTTCCGTATAAAGTGACCATGCCCATCACAGTGGATAAAGCATGTTTTTTGCTCGCATGTGCCTAAATAAATAGTTTTTCCCTCTCTGTTGGTTCATTGCTCTACGGCTGCTATTCTCAATTTATGCATTCATTTTCGTTTTTTGTCACAGTGCAATGCATTACCAAATATTTTAAAGTAAAGTTTAACAAGTTTACCTCTCCAATGAGTTATCATGTAGGTAATGTCAGTTTCCCTAAAACCAAACGTTTTCACCCAAAACACGTTTCCCTAATTTGTCGTTTTTTACCCCAAAAAAACGTTTCATTATGCATGTTTATTCAGGATGAATTTGAACTCAATTAGTGCATTCCCTTATTCGCGAGTTTTTAACCCAAAACGCATTCATTAACTCATAAGTCACCGTGTTTTATTAATTAGTAATAACTGACAGAAACATAAAACATGTCACACTAAATAGTTTACTGATTACCATCAATGTTTCCCTAATTTATCATTTTTTACCCCAAAACACATTCATCATAAGTCACCATCATGTTTCCCTCATTCATAATTTTTAACCCAAAACACATTAATCATGTTTTGAATTTTTTGGTATGACCTTGACCTCAATTTGCATATTTCATAATTCGCAAATTTTTAACACCAAACAAATGAATCATAAGTCAACACATTTAAAACTAGGCCTCAACATACATTCACAGATTACACCATACAATGAGGCCACAGTTTCCCTAATTTATCATTTTTTACCACAAAAACACATAAGTTATAAACATAAAATAGGAAGTTGACCCTGCCGAGTTTACGAAGCAGTTCGCGCAGCGACACTCATACACTGAAAATAGGAAGTTGACCCTGCCGGGTGTTACAAAGCAGCTCGCGCAGCGACCCTCATACCCTCATACACTTAAAATAGGAAGTCAACCCTGCCGGGTGTTACGAAGCAGCTCGCACAGCGACCCTCATACCACATCAATACCTACACACCAGTATCAGACCCACACACTCAACTACTATGAGGGATCGGATTGTAGTCACCAGTTGCACCAGGCAAAGATAATTGTTGTTGTGGTGGTAATGTTGGTAAATTAGCCTGGTGCAACTGGTGGTTATCCAGCTGATTTTGTTGTTGCTGGTGGAGCAGTGCCAGCATAGCACTATTCTGCTCCAAGAGTCGAGCCACCTAGTTCTCCAAGTGCAGACTGTATCACATTTACAGTCTTGTTGTGCTCTTGCTGTACAGTGCTGCGAAGAACAGGGTGGGCGACGGTAGAGGGGCTTTTGTGGGCTTACGGCAGGCAATAGAACTACAATAGCAGATCTGAATTTAAATACATATACACATTTTATAAAATGAATGTGCATATGTATTAAAATAACCGTTATCGCGTCGTCATCATAATCAAACGTAAGCTCTTCGCCCTTTAAAATCTCGCAAACAGCAACGATTAAAATAATAGGTATTCCGTCCATTACCCACTTAATGGGTTTACAGTTACCTGTCTTGCATTCATGATTGAGGAAACGCCCTAGAACAAACAAATAAATTTTAATTTACAAAATTTAATAAAAATTTAGAGTTAAAAAGTTATGTTAATCGCTCACCCCAGTTCCCATGTATGTTTGTTTGTTCCAGTGATGATTGGAATGTCTAAATCAATTGATGGAAGGGTTGACTGGTCCAGTGATGATGCATAATCGTCAGGTTGGTCTCGTTCTTGCTGCGGTAATCCGATGTTTCTGTAATAAAAAACAAAAAAACAATATATATTAGCGAGAGGTCATTAATAAATTGCACAAAACATCCCGCCATTCACCAAATATAAACAAAACACGTTAAGAATAATAAAAACATTTGAATACGTACCTTCATTGATATACGTGAAGAGTTTTTGAAGAAACTCTACGTGAGTAAGGTGAGGCAGGTATTGTGTCCTGATATCCATCACAGCTCCAGCGATTGTCCTCATCACAGTAAAGTCCTCGTCCTCAAGCAGGTGGGCATAACGAGGGTTGTCTTCCAGTCCATGTCCAGACGACGGGCTTCCAAGGGCTGGTGGTTGCAAAGCGGAAAGCTGGTCCTTATCAATCTCGTCCTTCCAGCGCAAATGTCAACATCACAAATGTTATTTTAAATGTTAAAAACTTACGTTGACAAAATGGTTTGTCCTTCGGTCATCCTCAAAGTTGAAGCGGGCCATTGTGGCAAAAGGCTGCTCCAGAACCCAATCCTCGTCCTGACGTGGGTTGAATACTTCCGTCTGGTCCAAGGCTGCTACGGTTGCTGAGTTTCAGGAGACGTCCTTCGGTGTTGAGTAGTCCGGAGAGTTCACAATTGGCACGGACAGAGACCAGGGTACAACAGGAACTCCAACAGGCAGCGTAGTGGCAGGAACTTGAACAGGCGGTGTAGTGGCAGGAACTGGAACAGGCGGTGTGGTGTCAGGAACTCGAACAGGCAGTGTAGTGGTAGGAACTCCAATATGTTGAGGCAGCAGGGCAGTAGTCCAGTTGAGGCAGCAGGGCAGCAGTCAAGTCAAGTTAGGAAATTCAAGATGTTGAGGCAGCAGCCCAGCAGAGTGATGTTGAGAGGTCCAGGATCCAAAAGTGACTGACATCTCGTTAAAAAAATTCAGCCTTTTTATACTCGGCCAGCCCCATAAACACAATGCTATTTGTGTTTTTAATATAAAGCCTACTGAAACGTTACTACAAGCAAGGCAAAAGCAATTGTTTTCATGTAGTTTATTACACGTCAGCATAGTAAGGTGCAAGGTACCTGGTAATTTGTTTTCAACTGAAAATGGTGTGTTAAAGATTAGCCATTTGATTAGTGTGCTAAATTAAAATTTTTAGGTACTCATAGCCAGAATGCCTACAAAGAGGTAATCCTCAAACATTTGAGAGACAAGATTAGGAGTTGCAAAAGCAATGGTATGCTATGCTATCTAAACTTCAAAACGTTTCAGTTTTTGTGTATTGTTGTGGAGAGAAAAGATATAATTCTTAAAAAGTGTAACCTGAAGGGATTAGCTTGGGTGTGTACAAAAACTCATATATGCGTTGTAGCCACGACTAAGCTCTTGTTGAAAGTTTTGTCCTTTCCCTTGCCAATCAGTTTGAGGTAATCTTCTAAGGGATTAAGGATTATCAAGTAAAAGGTTGAAATTGTCAATAGAAGCCAGTTGCACTACAACGCGTACTTGATATTTTGCACACTCAAGCTAATCCCTAAAAAGGGTAACCTGAAGGGATTAGCAAGTTGTGGGTTTACCCAACACTGTAAAAAGACGCATCCAAGTTGATTTTCTTTACTCGGGAAAGCACAAATAGTAATCTTTTAAGCGTGGGGAAAGTATAATTATATGTATATTCATTTAAATAAATATTCACAACAGTGCTCAGTGCATAAATAGTAATCCCTTACTTAATATCCTTTTCCCTTCAGAACTCAACTTTCATGGGGTCTTGTTTCAGTTTAAATACACATACGCACATACGCCTTCCATATATGTATGTATATTTGAATACACTAAAATTTTCAAGTTTGCATTTAAATTAACGTGCTGGTGTTCCACAGTGAGGAGGAAAAGCTGTATTGATAAATTTATACAAGCATTTGGTTACTCACTTATGGTATCAGTTTGTTACTCGCTGGCATGATTTTACGTATAAATTTGATTTGTATGGCTTCTGTCTACTACTTTGTGGCATACTAACATAGCATTTGATGCGTACGCAAATTAAAACACTGCAAAATTAAATGAGTATCAGTATTATTATGGGCATGATGATTTTTTATATACGAAATTCTTGGTCTTGTAGATTACATGTAAGCCTGTATTTTAAGCACTTGTCTTGGCATGCATGTATATATGCATTTGGTCGATGCAAACGAGCACTGGATACTGGGAGCAGAATTTGTGCGTCCGTTATAAAACTTTCATGCATTTGCTTAGATTTTTCATCCTTCATGGGTTTTCACATCCTGAAAATCATGAACTCGCGGTTAAAATAAGCGATAAACCTTGTAAAATCACTTTGTTACGTTTCGAAGTTTCCTTGCCAGAAATTATAATTTACTTCATTACCTCTAACGTTGCACTTATAGGCAAGTAAAATGAAGTTTTAACAATGTTTTGCTTTTATTAACTTTCCTATTCCACTGTATACAGCGCTTGAATTTTCTTTACCTTACGAAAATATTATGTTTAGTTTCTGACTGTTTTTGTTAAAAAATACTAATTAACTAGAAGCTACATATGCATGCTTGAAAACCATTTTTCGCGAAGTCATCAGGAGTTGTTTTGTTCGCAGTCCAACATGAACCCTTTGTGCACCAACTTTATCCCATAAAAGTGTGTGCTATGTTGGGGGAGGGACTCTTTCCTACGGGCGTACTCTTCTTCAGTCACAACCTCACCTGTATATTGACAAATAATTTCGCCTGGTCTTATCACGGAGTCGGTGTATACAGCGTGTCTTTTGCCTTCTAATGGGGTTATATACAGGTGAGAGGTGAACTTCTTCTTCCTGACCCTCTGATTGAAACAGGGGGAGCAGTTGGGTGGGCACTCTGTATCCGTAGAGACATTTACACAATATTTGGAGCACCTCTCGTCAGCTTTTTTGTGGCATGTACAGGGTCCATTCGGCAGCTTTAGTTTTTGCAGGGCTTTTCTCATCTCTTTCTCCATTTTGTCCATATTAAAAAACACATTCATTTTGTATGTATATAATACATTTACAAAAATTGCATGGAAAAAAATCAAAATATTAAATACTTACTTTCTTCTAGGTGTTGGAAGTTGAAAAATTTGTCATTTAACTGGACAACAAATTTTGGCTTTGCCATAGCCATCACAATAAAAAACAATTAACAAACTTTGAAAAAATTATATTAAAAAATATTTTTTTAAAGGGACTGACAAAGAAACAGATATACCGCACGGTAAGCTAAGTTAAAAGTGTGCGCTAAATTTCTTTTGTTTCTTTTGTGTGACGAGTCATTTTGGGTACTTAACATGTAACGGTATACCTTGTTAAGTCTGCATTGCATTGGTCTTGAAGGGACGGCTCTTACAAAAGCAACTTGTTTGACAACCCTACGCATACAAGGCCAAGACAGGCTAGTGGTTAGAGCATTGGCCTCATGAATCCGGGCGCGTGTGCGAATCCTTATATGTGCAATAATTTTTTCTTTACTATAGCTTACAATTATGGTATGTATTAACCAGATATTTACTTTTTATTGTATTTTTTGCATATACAAATTTATTGACGTGTAAAAATGTACAAAGTTTTAGGTTTTTAAGATTTATCGACTTTTATTCATATCAGTATGCAATATGTTGCAAGAAATGATAAGTACGCGAAAGTTATCAGAAAAAATTGCATGTGCGACTATAGTAAAGTAGATATTTACATTTAATACGAAAATGCGTAGCAGGAGAATTTTCATTCCACTCTGAAACGGGTTGCATAATATTTCCTTGCTTTTTAAGTTTATCTTGATTACGGTATAGGATGCAAATATGATATTCCACATCTCTAAGCCTTTTTTGATTACGAAATTGCTGTAAAATGAAAGACAAGAGTTTTTTAGTAAACACGATACACATTAGCATGCATTTATGGGTGGATGAATGTAACCTTATTAAAGCATGTAATATGATCCATCCTAAAGTCAAATGAGCCCACAGATTGATAAATTGACTGCTTCTCTAAATTTTCAGGTGGTTATCGTTTTCCAGTGATAAATATATCAGGGTTGTATAATTAATGATGATTGACGCCGATGGTGGGTGGTAGTATTCATATGGACTTAACCGCTCGTCATTGATAAGTGGCGGACGGGTTGAGATACACAGAGTATGTTTTATACATACGATTTTATTGAAATAGATTAGTTATTACTGAATGCATTACAATCTTCAAGAAAATTTGCATGCAAATCTACACGTATCTAATATACATCATATTCTTAAATATGAAATTCAAATTTCAATCTCATGCTAGGATTATAATAATAAAGCAAAAAACGTAAACAAATGTATTACGTTCACTTGGCTTCGAATGGAGCCCTGCGGTTGCCGTTGCATTTATTGCATCTATGGAAAAGTTTGATGGGCGGTATGTTGATAAAGTATTGTCTAAAGTAATAATAAATAATTGATAGGTAAATCTCTACTTCTTTGGCGGGCAATCATACATAAAAATATAAATAAATACAATTCGCATGATTATTTATTTTCATACCTTGGGATTTATTTTCGATATCTAAAGAGATGTTTACGACAGCTGGTTTTATAAATTTGTTACTCTCTAAAGTTATGGTTGGAACTATAGTTGTTGAAAATGCTTCCGGCTCCTCTAAAATGGTAGTTAGGAATGTGGTTGTTGCGATTGTGGAAAGCGTCTGGTTGTAATGATGGTGAGGTCCTCTGACATGTTAGGTGGAACTGGAGTAGTTGTAATGGTGGTGAGCTCATCTGAAATGGTAGTTGGGACTGGGGTAGTTGTAACAGTGGTGAGCCCTGAAATGGTAGTTGGGACTGTGGTAGTTGTAATGGTAGGGAGCTCACCTGAAATGGCAGTTGGGACTGGGGTAGTTGTAATGGAGCTGAGCTCACCTGAAATGGTGGTTGGGACTGTGTTAGTTGTAACGGTGGTGAGCTCTAAAATGGTAGTTGGGACTGTGGTAGTTGTAACGGTGGTGAACTCTAAAATAGTAGTTGGAACTGGAGTAGTTGTAATGGTGGTGAGCTACTCTGAAACGGTAGTTGGGACTGTGGTAGTTACAATGGTGGTGGGTTCCACTAAAATGGTAGTTGGGAATGGGGTAGTGGTAACGCTGGAGAGCTCTAAAACGGTAATTGGGATTGGGGTTGTAGTAATGGTGGTGAGCTCATCTGAAAAAGTAGTTGGGACTAGAGTAGTTGTAACGGTGGTGAGCTCTGAAGTAGTAGTTGGGACTGTGGTAGATGCAATGGTGGTGGGCTCCACCGAAATGGAGGTTGGAGCTGGAGTAGTTGTACTGGGTGTGTGCTATTCTAATATAGTAGTTGAGCTCGCGGTAGTTGTAATGATACTTAGCCGCTTTGAGGTAGTAAATGGGATTTCAGTGGTTGGAATGGTGAGTGAGATTGTCAAAGCTTTCGTTGCAGGACTTGGTTGTTCTGTAGTAGGCCTTGCTGGTTCTAAAGAAGGTTTTGATGAACTAGACGTCTTGGTTTTCTTCCTGTCTCCTCTGTTACTAAAGGAGGACAAGCCATTACTCTGGGTTCGGTTGGTTCGTTTCCTCCTATTATCGCTGGCCCTAGGAGTAATAGTTGGTGGTACTGGTTTCGGAGTCAATTTTGAAAGTTCGGTGCGCTTCCCGGACATTTTACTAATTTCTTAACTAACAGTCTGAACTCGTATCCCAACACTGAATTGGATTCCACACACAGATTTTCACCAGTATCCAGAATTAAAAATGCACATTGACTTTGAAAAGCTAAGCAAGCCTAACACGATGAATAATGTTGACCACAAAACTCCTGACCGCACGTAATGCCAGAGAAAAAAAGTAAAACCCCCAAAAAAGTTTTTGACCTCATCTTAAGTCAAATTGTGTGAATCACTCAATAAAGGAATGAAATTTGATATAAATTATCCAAAAATCTTTAAGATAACTGAAAATCAATTGTTGATGCCGATTTACTAACATATATACAAAATTATAAGCAAGATTCGCTTCATAAACCCACACGAATCAGGCACGAATCTTATCCAGTCTAATCGTTTCCTTTTACATAAGATCAGTAAAGGCATCGGATTACATTTATGCGTCATATCTTTGTGATGGCTACACGCTGTGGGATACACTTGCTCTCTATCTGATCTGATTATGCTAACATTTCTTCGCATAAATTAACAAATGCTTATTCATATTCATCTTTATGAAAAAGGGTGACTTGAGTATTAATGGTAAAGGGATATGTACGTATAAATATCACAATCGTATATTATGCGTTTCGGATGGAGATTTATACAAAATATATATGTATGCTTTATACACTAACGCTAAAGCGAAATATGAAAATTATGAAATTATTATGAAAATAAATCAAGTAAACTTTAAAAATTTGTAGCCAATTATTATTAATATAGAACAATAATTTTGATGCCAATTACAAGAGTTTAAAATTTAGAGTATATCAAGATGTGAAACGATATTTTGTTTAATTTTATCCATTAGGTATTTCTACGCTAGATCCTTATCAGGGTAGCTCTCTTTTGTACTAAATTCAGTTCGCTGAAGGTTACTAGGAAATCGTTGCTATCGAGTTGAGAAGTCACTGAGTAAATGTTGAGACTGCAAAAAAATCAAATAATATTAACTGCTTGCATAGCTTATTAATATAAATTAATAATATTTCTTACCACAGGACTTTTTTTACTTAAGCATTTGTAATGCCCCGTCATAAAGTGGGCAAGAAAATGTGCTGGAAATTAGGTAATAATCAAATATGTATCCGGGTGAACATCCACCAGTGTCAGAAGCATGGTAATTAGTTTATCCAAAAAGTTGTATTTTTCAAAGTTTTCTGGACTGGGAAATATCAAAAGATCCGCGCCCAATAATTGTTTGTTTGAAACAGCAGAGGCGATAAACGTAATAACAAGCCTTTCAAAATTGTTTTCCCAAGAATTTTTCATTGTACCGAGCTCACACTCTGGTGGATGTACTTTAAGGGCATTCAAATTGTTTTCATGTAACCTCTTTAGCCGTTTTACATACACTCGCTGCTCCGTGGTTTCCATGTCAAACGATGGTCGCTGACCCTTCAAATTTGCAAGATTCCTTCGATTTGTTTCGATCACGTTGGCAGCTTTGCTACCCGCACAGCAAAAATCAGATATTCTCGTTACTTCAACAGTTTTACCGAGGCTGACAAACGTCACTTTTAAAAAATCTGCGAGTTTTCGTTCTTGTGAAAACAGTACACAAAACTCTGGCACACTAAACATCATTATTAAAGACTCTTTTGATTCAAAAAGTGATTGTGAATGAGACTTTCATACACGATCAGAAATGTATTTATACCAAAACTGTTGCTTGTTGCGAATCCACAGCAATGACTTGAGTGAATGCACCAAGAACAATACCTACAAGGCTTTCCTCTAAAGCCTTAGTAAAGATTGAAGTACCAAATCTCTGCATTGCTAGTTTATCACCCGCAGTGTTTTGCAATTCAAAGATGAGAATGAAACAATGACTTGCAAAATCTTGCTTTGTAATAGCGATACCGAACCTACCATTTGTAACACGTATTAGTTGTTCTTATGCTACAGAGTATAAATTCTTGTTTATATCAAGTGTTATGTTTTTATGTAATAATAGATCATTTTGCACATGTAACGCTAGAAACGGGAGGAGGTTTAAAATAAAGAGCAGATTGCTTAATGTCACCATTCATAGCAGTTGCAGGAATAAAAGTAATAAATAGTTTACTAGGAAGTAGGTCAGAAAACAATAAATCTCTGCATTGCTAGTTTATCACCCGCAGTGTTTTGCAATTCAAAGGCGAGAATGAAACAATGACTTGCAAAATCTTGCTTTGTAATAGCAACACCGAACCTACCATTTGTAACACGTATTAGTTGTTCATATGCTACAGAGTATAAATTCTTGTCTATATCAAGTGTTATGTTTTTATATAATAATGGATCATTTTGCACAGTCAATGTAACACTAGAAACGGGAGGAGGTTTAAAATAAAGAGCAGATTGCTTAATGTCACCATTCATAGCAGTTGCAGGAATAAAAGTCATAAATAATTTACTAGGAAGTAGGTCAGAAAACAAAGTTTCACTTAAAAATGACGAGGATCCACTACTAATGTTTACAATCTTGGTGTCATAATTTGTTATTGGATATAATGCAGGAATATTTTTATGCAGTAAGGATGCGTGCTGTGCCGCCATGTCTTCGTTAATCACAACACGATTTAATATAATCTGACAATCCACAATATGAAGTTTATAAGGAAAAGGCGACTGTTGAGCCACAGCGTCACCATCAAACATAAAACAAGGGGGTTGTTTTCTATAAACAAACTTTAATGTTGTTTCAGGTGGTAAACATCTTTCTTGTTGGAACAAAGGTAATTGAAGTTGACCATAACACTCAAAGGTTTTCGAAAGCTTCGTTTCCTTTAACCGATTTGTAAACCCTGTATTATCTGGCCCATACGTCTCTTTTGTGTCAATTTCCCATAGCTCACTTGCAAATAATGTATCCTTTTCAAGCTGATTGTTTGAAATTAGTTTTGGGATATAACTTTGAAATGTGTAAAGCGTGTTTGGCTTAGTTACAAGACAATTCTGAACATATAAATC
>JAHZNG010003353.1:0-37590 GCA_027744375.1 Orchesellides sinensis
TGTGAAGCTGCTGAATCCTGGATGTATCCTTCTGCGTGGGTTCTGCCGCTCCGAGTTTCCTGGGATTTGCTGTAATGTGATTTACATTTTTGGCCGGTCTCCTGGTATTTTACTTGTGTGTTAACAAGTTCTTGCCGTAGCTCGGACACTCCAGTGCCTCCAGGACTCCTCCAATTTCTCCAGGATTCCTCCAGCAGCTCCTTATCTATAATACAGGGTTGTATCACACGATTCCATCCATTGTAAGACATCCTTACATAATTGAAATCTATAAATTATGTTTACAGTTGTTGGGTAAAGTACTCGTGTGCCACAATCAGTGGATGCCGAGCTTTACCTCATCTTTATGTTTACGTGGATAGTGTCAGAGAATCACTCTGACCTATCATTTCGTACACCATCATTAGTAAATATTATTAAAGTTCTGTGTGAATTTAATTTAGAGAGTGCACTCTAGGTATACAGCCGGTCGGGAATTCGAGTATATATATCTCTCATTCTCTGGCTATATTTTGACTTGTATTTATATTGAAGTAGTTATTTCAATAAATTCACTTTCAGTTAACTATTAAATATCCTTGTAAACGTCACACAGATTATTGGAACTCGTCCACAGGTCACGCCCGATTTTCCCTTCATATAAAATACTTAGCCGAATTCACTCTTTCGTCTCAAGTTACCCATAACGCATCATAATTACAAATATTTCGATTTCTACATTGTCTTTATTTTGGTAGCGAGTTAGGGCTAAGCCGTTGCGTACAGAAATATCATAAATTTCCTGAAATTAGCTCTTGCTCGCCTACAGCACTTGCAAAAGCCAGATCGGATATTCAAACTCGCTGCTAAGCATGAGTAACTGGGAATGAAATCTACACTATGGAATGTGTGGTAATATGCCAACTTATTCACAAATGTTTCTCTTATTACTCTCTCACAAGATTGCCGGATGCATAAACTGCTTTCTAATGTTTCTGAATGAACTTTATTACCCTTTTTATTGAAGGGATAATCAGTTTGTATATCAATTAATATACTAGTTGTGAAGTCTTTATGCTTACACCAGCACTATTTAAGCTTATAACGACTTTGTATACATATTACCAAAATTCGTTAATTTTTAATGTATTTTTCTACATACAAAAGACTGCTACGCAGTGCTTGGACGTGTTGACAGCTCGGTTGACAGATCAAAACTTGCAGCTAATGTGATTCAATAGACAGCAACAATATACAATGAGCTAAGCCAATTTATATAGTTATACGCTTATAATAATACGTCAATGTCAATTATTTAAATATCCCAAAATTTAACTAAATTTTTCGCTAAAACATTTGAAAACTTTAAAAAGATTACAAACCTTTAAACCTACACAATAATACCCTAAAACGGGTTTCTCGACTTTTATAAATAAAACTTCACAGACATACCTTAAGTACAGCTAGTAATTCAAAAGCAGATGTTTTTAATTTCAAAGAAATTGTACACTATTCAGTTTAAATTCGCTTAATGTATATGCTTCTTACAAACTCCGTAAATAATTCAAGGACACTTATACAAACCAATACTATGAAAACAACCATGATATATTGAATCTTTGAAAAATTTATTGTGGCAATGCTATCATTTCGGATAACGGGTCGACTATTTTCCATCTCTTCAGCTTCAACTGCATACCCATTCACAAGCATGTGTGACCTCGTAGACAACTCCTTCCACAGGTTATCCAGCCCACCCTCTCTCATTCTAAGCAAACTCTGTTGCAACCAATGCATGTTTACAGTGTACATTTCCCAGTGAAATAACGCCAGCGTTAGTTGGTGATTAAGATAAAAGCACTTAAAATTTTGGTTTCCCGATATATTCTTGCCAAAGTATTGTTTGTGATACATGTCCACTTTTAATGTAGATTTACCAGCCAAGGCAGCATACCTTTTACCATTTGGATTTTGTAGGTAATCAAAATATGAAAAATTTTCCGCCGAGTGAACAATTTCGTAATAGCTTTGGTTAATTCGATGGAGTAAGCCTGCAGACTTAAAATCAAATTCGTATTCATCATAAAATGGAATAAACGAATTGTCTGATGGCCACAAAATTTTGTAGCCAGCATCTAAGAATATCTTTAGGTTTTCATATAGAGAAGCTGGTGGGGAATAAACAGTAGTTAGACTTGTGATTTCGTTTTCATACACAGAGGAAGTTGCCATGCCCAAGAAAATAATTAATATATAAATTTTGTTTTTCTGACTGGAAACCTTGAATAGTGAATGTCCAATGAGGAGTACGGTCACATTGAGGGTTTCAATTGTCAAAAGACGTGTACTGTTTAACTTTGAAATAATAAAAGCAATTGTTAATAAAAAGACAAAAATGATTAGCCACAAGTGATTTGAAAATGGACAGCTCCACACAGTTCCATCATCCCCTTCAATATGCCCAGAATGTAGGAAAAGACAATAGACTAAGTACTTTGCGTCAAACAACTGAAAGGAAAATGTGGCTATGCGGTAAGCCGGGAAAGTGTCGTATTCAATATATCCTACGTTAGAGATTACAAATTCATTCGCGATAGTTCGTGGGATTAAAGAATTTTCTAATTTGTTTAAATGATCGTAAATATCAAAGGAAATGTTGTGAACAGCAGCCAGAGTAAACACAGCAATAATAGATTCGCCACAATAATATCCTTCCCTAGATCCCCAAAAGTTGTTCCGGCACCAGTCACGCTCATTTATGGTAAACTTAGTTAAGTAATTCCCAAACGGGGTTTGCACCAATGCAGGAGTTTGTTTCTGGTTTGCTTTAAAGAAGTGGGATTTGTGAAGTTGTACTGGATTCAACAGTTGGTTCACAAAATATTCTCCTAAAGGCTCTTCCTTGTTTGTTTTACAGTAGTTATTGCAAATTATTGAAGCTGTTACTTCAAACTGAGGGGATATAAATAGAATGAGCTTAGTTGCAGGTAAATTCATTATCTCTGGAGTAGCTATGTTTGGTGCAAGAAAGGTTGCATTGTCATACTCCCAATCGTCCAGTATGATAAATAGCGTCCTCGGAAACATGAAATGTTCTATTAGTACAGCGGTTGTACTTTGTAGAATATCCACGTGAGAAAATATTATGTTGTATGGCTGACCGAATTTGGTTTCCTGATTGGTCAGATGTAATGAAGAGTTGAATTTGGTTGTGAAGGTGATTACTCTAAGATATGACTTGGAACAGAAGGCACTTGGGATGTTTTCAAATAATTGGGCAATTGTGTCGTAGTAAAATATATAGCTGTCGGGTTTGGACTGAAAACGTTTTACAAGGTAAGTTACACTTGGCATTAAATCTTCCTTATACCCTGGCTCGGAATTTGATTTTGTTAAGAGGAGTAAAGTTATCTCTAGCAGATAGGACCACAACAGCATTTTTAAAAGTTTAAATAAATTAGGGTTCAATTATCTTTATTGTTGAAGCAGAAAGCTAACATTTTTGTACACAATTCTAGATAAATAGAAAGAACAATGGAATATGAAATGTAGCAACCAGATGTGAAATATGGATTAACTATTTGGTATCATTAAAGCATACGGAATGGACAATCTTTTGCATTGTGAAGACAGAATACATAATATAGCTTTAAATCAATATTCGTCTGTTTTTAACCGGATACGTCTAGTCTAGGTTAATTTCCTTTGTCCATGACCGAAGAGAGGAAAGCTTAAGCGATAATAATCTAGGTAGCTCTGTATTCGAACATTGGACATGCCACATAAAGAGTATAACTGTTTTTGTTAAGAAAAGCTAACCATACATCCATTGTAATATAAAATTACTATGCTATAAATCAAAATGAATTTTATCCAATAGTTTGTTTTACTTAACTAGTCAACTTTAGCATCAGATTACAAAAATATTTTCTGTAAAGCCCATTTGGAAAGTAGAGAAGGAAGTTGTCTGATCTGTGACTCAAGTACAGTGTCAGGTTGCGATCATCACTTTCACACAAACTGAAACAAATCACACACATTATAGCAACTTTGGACTATTTAGAATACTACTTAAAATATTGTGTAAAATGATAAGCTATGTTAAATCAAAGTTCATATTTACCAAGTTGAATAAACAACAGATGAAGTGAAAACCCAGGAATCATGACACTCAAGACATTTCCATGACTTTAAGCATTTCCAACAGAAGTCTGAGATATCAATAGATTTCTGTGGTTTTGCATCAAGATTAACAACAACAAATTTGGGTGTGAGTACTCCACTTTTTTCTTCAATAACAATCTACACCATACAAAACAGAAAAATTAATGACGAAACCAACAAAAATAACAATTTTCCAAAGCAGTTATTTTAAACTTACTGGTATACTCCTGGGATCGCCAACTTCATTTTTGGTCGCGTGCACAAAAAACTCAATCCAAAAATCCAAATTTGTTTCCGATTCCCGTTGCTCCTCCAATGTATCCTGGTTTCGGCAGTGTTTTGGGACGCCAAGTCACCTTTGTCCTTTACAATATATTTCACTGTTATTCCTACAACAGATAATTGCACTTACTAATATGTCTATACTTTTCATAACAATTTGATCTAATCCATATTAATTTTTATTAAACAACTTACCAACATTCTGTAATTCTTCACATTCTGAAAATTCATTACCATCCACGACTAACAACGTTGCTAAATTAATTCCTGCATGGGAATTGTTATCCGGTTTAGTCTGAAATGCTTTTCGGTACCACTGTATGGCTTTGTGGAGACTGTCCTTGTCTTTGTAGTCGGATTCCACAAATTTATCCTTGTATATACGTCCACATAGGCTAAGAAAATCAACGGAGGTATTGCCACTTGCTTTTAATGCTTTGTTGACCCTGGCCAAAGCCTTATCGCGATCACCCTCTTTGTTTCTTCTATGATGATTATCAGTAAAATGTTAAATTTAAACACAAAAAATTTGCGAAATTTACGAATGCGAATATAGTGTAAATTATAAATTTACCTGTTTAAAGCAAATGAGTACATGTACTGGATAGCCGAACCATTTCCGCAGTTGTCAGTATTAAGACATTCCAATAAATTGACCATTGCGTCATAGTCCTCAATTTCACGAAAGCCAACCAGAACGTTATTAACTGTCTCATCTGACACTAAATTTGGGTCATTTATCAGGCGGCTCTTCATATTATGCAAAAATTTTGATAGCTCCTCATCATTTCCCAAATGATTCTCCTGGGCGGTAAGTAATTCGGAGAGGAATTTACTTTGAACGGGAACGCTTTAAAATTGAGAGTTTTTCGTTAAATAAATTTTTACTTATTTACAGAATAAGTTTTTGTAAAATTATTTGAAAGTTTACCTGGATTCCATGATCGCATAAACTGGTTTTGACGTTTCAGAAAGTTTTTCCACGTTTTCAAATTCAGTTTTTGTTGCTAAATATTTCTGCAAACATCAAGACTGTCATGCTTGTAAAATGGTGTTTTGTCAAGTGATACTAAAAACAAGTTTTTGTCAACCTTTTAAATGTTTTTGAGCTCACATGTCGAAATAGCGAGATTAAAATGAATAAGATGATGATTGTTCAATGAATGGGATAGCCAGCTAGATTTAGTATATATTATGCTGTGTTGTGAGGAATGGTACATGATGAGCTTGTTTTGGTTTTTTACTGATTTACTTGCCATTGTAATTGTGAGCTTCACACACTGACTAGGTGGAACCAGTATACCTACGTTGGTATATACCGTCATGAGTGTAATTGCAAAACATAAAAAATGACATCATCCTTCTGATGTTGCCTGTTATCTTGACTGATAGCATTTTTGTTTATTTTTGGGTATGGGAAAAATGTAACCAAGGATAAAATACTGATGATCTCATTCACGATTTATTTGGGTGTATGACAGAACAAACTAAAAAAGCCGGTTTGGATTTAAATAGGTGTTCAATTTATGAAATGGAAATAATTTATGTGATATTTTTTTGTAATGGCGTACAAAAACACTAATTTATTTGTATTACAACCGGCAGCATTGAGCAGTAGGGTCAAATTGTTGATTGAGAGTATTAACAAGATCCAACACCAAAGTACCGTCATCAGCATGACAAAAATGGACAGGTGAGCCATTGGGATTAACATAGCAGCAACAATCACCACCCTTGCAGTTCTTAGTCACTTGGTAGGTGTTCTGGGGTGTACAAGACAATTGTGGGCACGCTAGTATTAATCGATGTGCTTTTGAATGATCCTAGTCAAACAAAATGAGATGTTTTATAATAATAGACACAAATATTTTTCTAAATTACTATTACCACTACCAAGGAGGAGGACATGTTTCCATTGGGACTGGCTGAAAGATTCCCAACGAAAATGAAGAGTAATAGGGTTGCTCCAAGGAGTCTCATTTTTCACCAAAGAAATCCAATTTTATTCTATTTCTTATGAATGCAGTGGAAGTGGAGCAATTGTACTTATGGTGAAGGCTTACTGAACTAAACCTTGAATAATGCATACTGAAGGGTTAAGGACTAGTGTTGAAAAAGAGCGGGAAAAAACCTAAATTTAAATTTTCTCCTACTTCCGGTCAGTATTTCAAAAAACAAAATTAATCATTGTACTCACAAGACTTAAATTAGCAAAATGCTAATATTTGTTTTTCGAAATACTAACTGGAAGTAGGAAAATCGCAATTCGCCCCGTCATGTCTAGAAAAAAACCAGCAAATATCCTTAATAAGGATACATAAAATGGATAAAAAAAGAACCTTTAAAATACTGTAGGCTACACATATATATAGCCAAGAATGTAAAGCTGGTGTAAATTATGGTATTCATGTATTGCTCGTCATTCAAACGGATACACATTATTGTCTTCACACTGACAACATGCCATATATGACCTATTCAGTCGCATTCCACTTCTCCAACGTCTCTTTTCATACTTAAATATACATTTATCCACCACATAAAATGCCTTGGAGCCAACTAAAACCCCTACCAATGCTAAGGCTTGCGAGGGACAAACTATTTTTAAAACTGAACTAAATCCAAATCGCTTTGGGTCTGGGGCTACACTATCCCACAGGGAAACTGAAGACATTACTTTGTCCGTTACAGAAAAAATGAAGCTCCAAGAGTACATATCCCTCCATTTCTGAATAATTCCGTGGTCCCACCATCGTCTCGCATCCTCTCCAACTCTTCTTGACATAAATGACCATGAATGGCGTTGCACCCACCGGGGAATAACATGATATGGATATTTAACACAGTATTTGTCTCCAAATTTAAAAATCTTATCTGCAAACACGGGATGACCTCGTGCAAAGTCGTGCATTAGCAAAAGCACCCTTTTATTTACTAGTTCATCCAACAGCTTTCCGAGCTCATTTCCTTTCTCGAACCTATTTTTCCCAATATAAAATCTGTCCAAATATTTTGTATATAAACTTTTATGCTTCTCGCCAATCATGGAGGCAAGCATGTAGTCACCCTTCCGCTGGGCTTCAATTCGGTATCCAGACCCCAGTAGCTCTTCTAGTGACTGGAAGTCGGCCAGCTTGGAGAAATCTGTGGACATAATGCTTTGGTACATATTTGTCATGAGTGTCAATAAAATCCAAAGAAACCACCTCGGGTGGTGGGCATACTGGGTGGATTGCATAAGAAATGTGCACACAATGTCAATGCCTCTTGGAATATCTTTGCAAATTATAAAATACACAATGTTAACTCCAAATATCCCTATCCATGTCATCCAATCAAATGTTGTAAAGTACAGATCCCAACTGAAAACCGTGACATGTTCCTCATTTACACAATGCATTAAACTATACCGGACCACTAAGCCAAGTAAATATTCCATGTGAATCCTATTTTCTATACGGTCATCAAGAAGCTTTCTGTTCTGAGTGAATATAAAACCCCTTGGGAGAATACGCTTTGCTTTTGACTTACCTGGTGTAACAAAGTGGGGCTCTATGGTAAAATTTAAATGCGCCATGTTTAATAGAAACGTTACTAAAGTTCCACACATTCGCATTAGCGTCACATTTCGAGAGTAGTCCCACTCCGATTGTAGACATGAGATCTTGGCCTGACTTGCCAATTCTGGAGACTTAGCCAGTATATTCTTCACAATGGTTGAGTTTGACTGTAAAAGAACTACTTTGTGCATGAAAGGTGTGAGGAAATTGGCTGCTCCCTTGTTTGCATTTTTGTTCATACTGTCATGGGTGGCTATCATATCTTTATTTGTAGTTCCGTGAAAGTCCTTCCAAATAAACTTTTGTGAAGTGGGACAAAAATGGCAATAAATGGCAAAGCGTTGAATCTGGGAGGAGGACACCGAGACAAAAATAAGAACCGCTGAAATATTTGGTATATCCGGGTCGGAGTTATCAATATAATTTGAAAACATTTTCAAAGTGTTTTCACTTGGCTCCAGGATGTAAAACGTAGTTTGGTCGTCGTTTCCATAACTAGTCATATGAATATGGTGGAGAATACCGGAAAATTTATGAAATCCATACAGGATAAAAATCATGCACTTTCTTGTAAATCTCCATGAGAATCTCCAGTTACCACTATGGAGAGTTACGGAGTCATTCCAAAGGCCATTTAGCCGGAAGCTGGAGACCTCGCTTAAATTGTTATATAACATCCAGGAAATCAAGTGGTTATTTCTAACTGGTATGTAGCCCAGGTTTGGTTGTTTTGAGATGATACTAGAATTAAGCAGATGAGTAACTGTGCATCCAGACTCGGTCGCACTAGGAAAAAATGAGGTTTTTGGTGTGGAAACAGAAATATTATTTTCAGCTTTTAACAATTTCAAATGCACTAATATGACAATTATTCTTTGACTAACGAACAACATTTTGAATTTTGAAGGATTCCACCAAAGCCAGACACATAAATTGTGTTAGCAACACACGCTTCGATATTCGCCAGCTATTTTAAGATCTCATCCTCATGGAAACTTCAAGCTAAACAAGAGCTGTTAATTTAGTATTACATCACTAATTAGTTATTTTGTTTTGTAAGCAATAATTTAGTTTTGCCTACTTCATGTACCCAACAATACAAAAGTACGTGCTGACAGCCTGAACTTGAGAATACGCTACAAACAACGGTGTTGCTGTAATCTACTTACTTATGAAATGATAAAGGCAATTATGAGCAGGAAATAATAAGCACATAAAATTCAACAGGTTTTTTATATTGAAACATTAATATTACGACATGAGGAATTATACAAACACATTATATCATTGCAAAAAACGGATAATCTTAAATACTGTTAAACTTTTTAAATATAACAAGTGTTCAAAATATTAACAATATAATAACATAAAAGTAACAAGCAACATGGGGCTTATTGTTTTTTAATGGATTTCAAAGAAAGTAGAGAAGCATGTATTGACGAGAGAAGGAATTAGGTTGTCGATTATAAACCCCTTTTAGATACGCTGCATCCCGTAGCACACTATCTGATGACGCCGCAGATTATCCTTCCGACCAAATCTCTTGTCGCACAAGGAACATTGGAAGACTTGTCCTTGTAGCTGACCTTGGATATGACGCCGGACATTCTTTTTGTGAGCAAACGTTGCACCGCACGAGCAGCTCAGTGGTCCATCTTCAGAATGGCATGACGATGGCAGAATATCCTTGGAGTTCTCCATCTGGAAAAGATTTACCAAAGATTACAATACCCCAAGCAAATATAGAGTTAATGACGAGATGGAATTAGTAGCAGACTGAAATAGGATAGCCTGGTTGAGTTCAGACCAATTGGAGTCTTGTGTGTTTTCTTCTTCGCCTACTTCGTCGTGTCTACCTGTTTCTTGCTGGGAGGGACGTGGGTTGTCCTGAAAAATCTTGGCAATCGCCTGATTACTTCTAGCCAACTCCTGATGAACCAGCTTCACTGACTCCCCAGCCCACTCCCGAGCTCGACCTACTTGACTGATAATCACGTTCACCTTTTCCGCCAATCTTTCTCCAGTAGCAGCATCTTCCCATCCACCATCATTAGAAATCACGGGGCTTGGGCTCATCATGGAGTGCAGTTTATCCACAGCTGTAACTATCCGATTCAGCTTAGCTTCTCCTTCCAGCCTCATCCTCCGTTCATTCTCCAGTTCCACCTGCAGCCTGCTTGTTTCTCTGTCCTTGTCCATGACTATGTTGATCAAGGTTGCATTTTCCTCGACGGCTTTGTTAAACCACACTCCATTCTTTGTTGTCTCCTTCAACTGAGCTTTCAGCCTTTCGTTTTCCTTCCTTAACAGTTGAAGCTCCACGTGACGTCTAGTTTTGACTAGTTCTTTCACATCAGTACGACCACTGGTATCATTTGACGCGGATGAAACATTTTCGTCCCAAAAACACGTTTCAGCAATTATTGTTTTAGCCATTTTGTTCCACTCTCAATAGAAATGCTTTATGTACTTAAATACAGACACAAGAAATACTACAAATTGCTTTAAACAATTAATTGCTATACTGTTCTGCCAAAATTAGAAAATGAACCACTAAAATAATTACGTGTTTTAGAATTCATAAAGTTTTCCCCTTCGCTTTTAAAACTTTTAAAACAGAAGTTTCCATAGCAGTTTAGAAAAAAATACATACAATATTCTCGTTACTCTGACACTTTCTAATTACAGAATGAATCTACCTTAAAGAAATTAAAAAATAAATAATTGCTTATTGCTGACAAACATATTTTTATTAATTTTTAAACATAATAACAAAGTAGGGAATTAAAAGTTACCAGAATGCAGTGTTAATACTTAATTTACAATGGTTACGGCGTACTATAACTTAGAAGAAAAACAGTGTAAATAAATGACTAGCGAAAGATTAAAATAAACGAACAATATATTTGTAATGATTCATGATAAATTGACTGTTGCTGTGGTTAGGATGACGTTTCTTATATCTTCTACTAGCTGCCTCTTCTGATGAGCTGAACGCCCCAGGTATACTTGGGATTCCCTGAGATCCTTTTCAGCTTTCACTGGATAGCTTGCTGCTGACCCACCTGAAATAAAAATTTTAATGTCTTAATCAATACTTCATAGATATACATATATCAAAAAGTTAAGTGACCTCTTTTTACAATTACCTTTCACTTTAATTTCATATCCTGAAAATGTCGTCGGTGACTACGCCGGGTGGAAAAGCTGACTCGACACACAGACTTAAGTTGTATGGACGATGATGACTGGTCCTCTTCATGATGACCGTTTTTAGCAGGTCTTCTCATATGGCAACAACGCTCATGCAGCTTCATCAAATCTTTTCGGGCATAGCTTTTGGGGCACCAAGAACACTTGAATATTTTGCCTTGAACTTTTCCCTGAATGTGACGCTGGAGATCGTACTTCCGTGAAAACTCTTTTCCACATGAACACTCTAATGGGCTCTTTTCCGAATGACTTGGAGGAATAGCGGGGGTTTCAACATTCAGGAATCTGTTTTAGCTTCGCAGACTCCCTTTCTTTCTTGATGTGTGCAGCCTCCTTGTGCCTTTTCAGATTGTAACGAGTGTGAAAAGATTGAGGACACATCTTAAATACTCGTCCTGTGCGCTCTAACCGGATGTGACGGAGTATAGTATAATTATTCTGGAACACGACCCCACACAAACATCTGCAAACGCCTTTCTTTGACGCCGCTTCATCCACACCGTGATCTTTATACTGACGCTTTTGTTCCTGCTTCAACTGAACTCTTCCTTTCTTCGATGGAACTACTGGAATCTCTTTCTTAATATATTCATCAGATAAATAGCGGGCGGGCCTGGAGGTCATCCTTCTGGGCAACACTCTCTTGGCCATTGATCCACATGGAGACGACTCAGCTGACTTCTGGATCTACAAAAAAATTGTTTTGCATTTTTATTGTTTTATAAAAATCCCTAATATCTTGCCACAATCAAAATCTTTATTTTATTCACCTTCTCAGATACCTTTGCTCCACTTCGATAATTCACTTGCGCAGCTTCACCGTCTTCATCAGCTGTTTTACCAGCAGTCAGCTGACGTTGACTCCCATCGTTCTCAGCATGCTTCTCTTTCCCTCCTTCTTCATCGACAGGATCAGCTGAGTTGGTTTCACTCTCCACCACATCCACAACACTCCCAGCTGATTTCCTCTGAGCACTTGATGTGATCAGCTGTTCCGTGTTATTGGCAGGAGGAAGGAGCACAGGCGTAGAGATCAAAGCCAGCTGAGTACGCAGCGGTTGCTGATGTTTCAAATCAGCCATCCTAAGTCTCTCTTGTAAAATCTGGACCACCCCATTCGTTCTCTCCAACTCCTTCCGGAACCCCTCCACAATATCTCTCTTCCACTTCTCAGCTGCCAGTTTCATTTGATCCCTAATCACAGTCATCCTTTCTTCAATCAGCTGCTTAACTCTTTCATCCTCGATTCCCACTCCCGTATCCCCCTCGGTCGTCACAGTGGTCATCGTAGAATACATGTTCTTCAGTGCAACAATCATTCCCTCCAAACCCAAATTCTTCTCTCTATCCACCTTAGTCCTCTTCTCTTGCTCTAGCTCTACCTTCAGCGTATATATCTCCCCCTCCAACTCCTCCATTTTCTTATTTTTCTTCTTCTCTTCTTCCCACTCCACCCCTAGTATTACAGCCTCAACTTCAAACTCCTCCTTGGCGTCCACCTCATTTTCTAGCTCCGCTTTCATTCTTTTTATCTCCTCCTCCAACTCCCTTTCCCTCTCCCCGTTCTTCTTCTGCTCCTCCTCCAACTCAATCTTCAGACTCGCCAGTTCACTGTCCCTTTCCTCTTTCAGCCTCGCTATTTCTCCATCCTTCTCCACCACACTCTCCCTCAACGACTTATTTTCCTCCACAGTTTTTACAGCTTTTTCCAACAAATCCTTCCACTCCCCACACTTCTTAGCTGCTTCCCTCAACTCCATCTTCAGTCTTCGATTCTCCTTCTTCAGCTGGCTCCGTCCATAATCACCAGAGTCCCTCCTTCCATGTGGTTCTTCCTTTTCCTTCTTCACCCTCGCACTCTCAACAATCCCATTCCCTCCTTGAGAACCCTTCTTTCTTTTAACACCCCACAGAGGTTGCATGGGCTTTATTCTCGGCAAAAACTAAAAATAAATAAATTATTTTTATGCATCTAAAAACACAATTTTTTCAGCTTATCATATTTAAGACGAGCTTTCGTTCATGTAAAAAAATATTTGCATGAAAAATAAGGGTTTTCATGGTACTAAATACGTCCACAAACCCCCAAAACCAGCAATTTTTGAAGTTTTTGAGTATTTTCTAGAAATTGCGGACGAGTAACCAATTTTCGTTTATTGCATAAAAAAGAGCAACTTTTCTTCTACCAGAAAGCGTGTTCACTGTGAAGTTACTCGTCCGCAAACTCGAGCAATTAATTTTTGAAAAATCAAATTTTGAAGTGGTCAGTGAGAAAAGATGAGCAATTTTGATGAAAAATGTAAAAATTTCGAAGGAAACTTATCTCAACATATTTCCATTGCAATATTAAAACGAGTGTTTTCATTCCCTCTGATTTTTCATCAAACTTGCTCTTTTTTATGCAATAAACGAAAATCGGTTACTCGTCCGCAATTTCTAGCAAATACTCAAAAACTTCAAAAATTGCTGGTTTTGGGGGTTTGTGGACGTATTTAGTACCATGAAAACCCTTATTTTTCATGCACATATTTTTTTACATGAACTAAAGTTCGTCTTAAATATGATAAGCTGAAAAAATTGTGTTTTTAGAAGCATAAAAATAATTTATTTATTTTTAGTTTTTGCCGAGAATAAAGCCCATGCAACCTCTGTGCGAAGACGGAATTCATTGTACTGATAAAAAATCACTAGAAAGGGCAAGGGCTACTATTACTAGATTGTCACAATGCGACAAGATTAATATGTGTAAGTTTCTAGTTTCTATTAAGTACGAATAGAACGTGTAATCATGTTAAATATAGAGAAATGCGTTCATGCTTTAAACAACCTTAAAAGTTGACTAATGTGATCTTAGAGTTTTCCTCCGACCTCGTCGATCAGTTCCAGAAGCCTCGCCTACTACATCAATCGACTCCAAACGAGGGTACGTCATACGCCTTATATTAAGTTCTATACCTAGTATATATATAGTTCATTACCAAGTATATATGTAGGAGAACAGGGGTTTACCTATGACTTCTGCATATGTATACACAAACCTAAGAGTGATAATCACGAATTTTTTATTTTGCTTCCTAATCTCTTTTTTCACCAGAGGAGCGCATCCAAGGTGACACTGCAACTTTGAGTATTACAACCAACGCGGAATCAGGTACGCTTATAAAAAAATCTAAGGGAAAATTGTCCTTAAATGAGCAAAACATACTATAAACTTACAACACAGAACTGCTCAAAATGTTTGGGAGCCTTTAAATTAAAATTGAAGCTAAAAATTTATGGAGGTCAAACGTTTATATTGTAAGTTCTGATATTGTTTATAATTCCATTTTCCTAAAACAAAATAAGGGCAAAATAAGAAAATGCCATCTACTCAAAAATTCAAGATTAATTTACATACTTTAAACTTTTAGTAAATTCATAAATACTGGGTACTACGCATAAATTTTTTAAAAAATGTGGCACTATAATATGTGACCAAAACATTAATGATAATGTGTATACAAGAATGTAGGAGGTAGCACTAGCCTTCTTTGTATTTTGCCATTAGTCTTGCACACCAATGGTACGGCTCTCGTGGAGGAGAAGGATGAGCAAATCTTTGAGCAGAGTGCTAACGAGACATTCGCCTGCACGAAAGTAATTTTACTTTTTTAAAAAATCAAAAGGTAGTATATGACTACTGTGATTACGCTCTTAACCTTTTTTAATTTAAGGAAACGACAGAAATGAAATTAACACGGAGTCTGTGTCGGGTCAAGCAATTACTGGAGCGTAAAGGGGTGGATAATTTGAAAATGACAGTTAAGGGCTACTATTTTTTTACACTCTCATTAGTAAATCAAGAGGAATGCATGTTTCTTTTCTGGAATCGTCACAACTGCAATTAGCCAGTTAGTATAAAATAGCTCCCATTATCCATGAAGACTTGCAGTTTGTTCAAGGAAAGCCGGAAGTCTACATCCAGATTTTCAAAAGTTTCTTTGTTTTGATTTTTGTACATTAAACAGTATGAAAGCCGTTTAACTGCTTTGTAAATATTTTGTAGTTTCTTTTCTTTAGATCAGTGAAGTCAATTTCATTGGTAGTGTACATATATGTGAATACATTCGTGATATCTATGAATTTAATTTCATGGGTTTTCTATTTTTGGTATTTGTTTTGTTAAAAACCTACCAAACTATAATATAAATATTAAAACCCAAATTAGTTTAGTGAAAAAAACATTCTACCAAACTTAAAACAGTATTTATTTGTAAGGAGTATCTTTAGACTGTATAGTAAGTCTTTAAAATAACATCCTTATTTTTTGTCTGTGCGAAGAAGAAATTTTATTAAGTGACAGTTCTAAATTGTGTTTGTTTTGCCGACTTTATTTACACAACAGCGTTCATGTCGACCACCACACAAGTAAGTCTTTGATATTTTAATTTGCTACGAAGAAAACGTACCGGCATATTATAATATTGGGTACTGTTGAAACAGAAATTTTGACTAATTAAGCAACTTTAAATACCAAGTTCAGCAAATTCACGCCCTAGACGTGACGTAAATCTTTCACTTTACAAGCGGGAAAACTTTCCTTTCATTACTTTAGGAATTAACCAAAACACTAAATAAGATTTTAGAGGTCATTCCTAACCCTCTTAAAAAGGCCAACAAAAATTTGCCAAAATCCACAGCGGAGGTAGAAGACATAGTAGTAGATCCGGATATTCATGATATTAAGAAATTCGCAGAGATTATCATAAGTCATCCAACTCCTGGACAAGATACTGCTAATAACACGGCAATAGATACAGATTAACAACTTAACTCAACTGTGCATTAACAACTTAATCAGAAGTAAATTGCAGGTTAAGACGTGAAAAGAGACCACCTGATAGTTTTAATCCTGATAGCATAAATAACATATTGCGGCGGAATACGGTTTACTTTTGTTTTGTTTGCAACAAAAGTTTACGAGGAAATTTATTTCTACATTCCTTAAACTGCTTTCAAAAATACATGACTTCCCTGAACAGCAAGTCTCCAAAAAATCGTGGCATAACTCCAATTGCTGTTCTCGCTAATATTAGAGACAAAGCAAAAAAAGCTCCTTCGCATAAAAAAGACAAACTTAAATGCTTTCTTTGTTTGAATATTTATAAAACATTTGCGGACACACGTATTTGTATGTATCAATTTTTTAAGAGAACATATTTTTTCCTAAAGAGCATGCTTTGTTTCAAATGATTCAGTAAAAAAAAGGCGACAATGCAAAAAAAAGTGCTGCACAAAGTTAAAATCTGGAAACCACTAGATCTGAGTTTGAAGGATTTTCAAAGACGCCCGCCCAAACATGCACCGAGCAGCCGTTAGACTTGTCGATTTCCAAAGTAGACCTAGGCATCGCGAATTTGGATTTGCAAGCTTCAAACAGTGAAACAAACGATATTTTTCTAAGAGACGGCGATGAGGTATACCTCTCATTTACTGGAGAGGATGATGATCGTATAGTTTTGCACTATGATCAGGATTTGCACGTTGGTGCACTAGTTATTAAGGAGGAGCCTTTATTTATTGTAGAATATAATCCAGACTCTTTTGATTTAAACATGGAAGTCTAATGACTAAAAAATTTTGTTTCTAGTTATTTTCTTGTCATCTTTATTTAAAAGCTTTATATCTTCAACATTAGTATCCTCAAATTTTTTGTTTAATTTTTTTCGATTGGTCAATTTGATTTTGATTGATTTGTTTGATTAATTCTCAACATTATTACCCTAAACAGCTTTAAAATTGTACATTTGTATATCAGTGCAATGTTTTTTATCTCATAAATCAGACATGTAAAATTTAAAAACGAAATAATACACACATGTAAATATGTAAAAAATTACTCTCCATCCTCCTCATCTTCACTACTTATGTCACCCTCGTTGTATTGATCCAAAGCATGCTCCAAAAATTTGCAGAAGGCCATGAATTGGCTGTATGACATCTGAAGGGCCGGATCTGTTCATAAACAATTTTTAGATGCATTTTTTGCATAATATTTTGCAATATTTTATTCGGTATTTTTTGCATATATTTAATCAGTTACCTGCCCAGACCCACTTAGTCTGCTTCCTCGGTGATAAAAATTTAAAGCGTAAAGATCCGTCCTCATCCTCAAATGCCCGCAACTTTAAGCTTCCGCTCCGGGAAATGATGTCATTAGAATCATCCCAGAAATTTGGGTGGTCTGGGTTCAAGCGACCGTGCTCAGTAAGGAGTCTTGGGATGGTTTCTGAAACCGCAGTCATGGCTATTTCGTTACGTAGCTCATTCGCCTTCTTGTTAAACTCCTTTGCTTCAGGCAGGGAAAGTTTCAGAAGCGTTGGCGAAAATTTTGCATTTTCGCGTTTTAAGTAAATGTATGTCACATTTGATGTTTTGTCATAAGCAAATTTCATAAAAATATTGCCCATTTTGACCACCATTTTTCGTGTCTTGCCAAAACTCAGGAGTCTTTTCCTGTGCAGCATCAGAATCGTCATAAAACTGCGATGAAAAGGCATCTGTGAATCGTCTTGTCACCTTTACCCGCATTTTTCCGTCCTTGTACTGTCGCCTAGATGGGCCACCGCCTCTCATACCGGCATCAGCTTGGATGTCCAAATTTTGCAATATGTCGAAAGTCCTCTTTGCCTTTCTCTTCCGTTCAATGGTAACTGCCTGGGAATCCATAATCCTTTTTGCTTCTGCAAAAGCCTGCTTTTTAAATATTTCAGTGATTCCGATTTTTTGGTCTGCAAATATTGCTGAAAACGAATTTTAAAAATTTAAGTCGTTTCATACTCTGAATCGTTATTTAAATGCTCTACTAAAAAGACCCGCATGCTTATAGCTTAAGCTTCTAACCAGTTATACCAAAATTTGCAATTCTTTAACGTATCAGAAATATAAATGTCAAAAACTAAAGCAAAAAATTCAAATTTTTTCTTTACCTTTTTTTAATCTTGACATCTCAAAGGCTAACCCGACACTGGTGAAACCGTGCTTAAAACTTTTCTATTTATACTTGACGGATTACTTTTCATGTCCCTTTAACCGTCGGGGGCGGAAACGGCAAGACGATCGAATGACGATCAAGTTTTAAGCAATCGACGTTTAGCTTGCTATACCACTGACGTGCTAATCCGGCAATCTTTAAGGACATTTCATCATATTAAAGAAAACGTCACATCTTTGAAAATTATGTCATATATTCGATATCACGCTAAACAATGGAGCGATAATTCAAGAACCTTGTAGAAAACTTCCGAACGTTCTGGAATTCTATAGCTTATTCTATCTAAATGCGCTTGTCATTATATTTAAGTTGACACGAACACATAGATGGGATATGCCGAGTTTTATTAGGACACCATGAAAGCAAAAAATTGCATATTTTGATGACGTTCGCAGGAATTTAGTTGCCTTGGTATGTGCTATATTGTATTGAGCAATCGACCTCTTGATGATCGTTGCCATAAAAAGGAAATCCTTTCAAAATTAAATATAAATTTGTTGGTTAAAAGTGGGAGAGCTTGGTCACAGGGAACAGGACTTAAACCATCAGTGGCGAAAAGTATCGCAGGAAGAACTTGACTTACTTGAGATCAGAAAGTTTCTGACTACATATAAAAAAACTTCAATTCATAGTTTATACCATTAAATCTTAATAATATCGAATTAACCCCTTCGCAGAAGGAAGGAGTCAAATATTTCAAGCGATGTGTACAAAATTCTAAGCAAAAACCCTTTAACTTATTGGTTTTCGGAAATGCTGGATCTGGGAAATCTTTATTCCTCTGTGCTTTGCAAACCTTTCTTTTTCAAAATAGGATTGGCTTTCTTTCACTTTCACCCACTGGTAGTGCTTGTGCGTCGATCCAAAAACTTAATTACAATTCATTCGGGGCTTTCAGTTTACGCAAAAGACTCATTCGAAGAATTTCTAGAAGCTCCTTTTTCGCAAAAAACAATACAGAGATTTGAACATGTAAAATATATTTTTATTGATGAGTTATAATTTTTCAGCAATAGCTACTTGAATTTCATCAGTGAGCGATTAAAACTGATAAAGAGAAATGAGAACGATTTCGGAGGGATTAGTTTTGTAGGATGTGGAGATGGAATGCAGTTGGCTCCCTGTTTTGGGAATAGCGTTTGGCATCCCGTAGAATTAGAAAAAAAACCAGTTTGCAAAAAAAAGGATCTCACCTGTATTACTCCATAAAAAACGTAATACTTTTGGATGGAAGTGTTCGTCAAAAAAATGACAATGAATACTATGGGTTCCTTAACAGGCTACGTCAAGGAAACTGCACAAATGATGATGTGTTGATGATAAATAGAAGTAGAATTTCTTCTTTATGTGAAACTTAAGTTGCAAATTTTAAAAATTCAACGAATATTTTCTTCACTAACGCTGAATGTGCACGCTACAATAATTTTAGGTTAAGGGAATTGGGTGTACCTATCTTGAAAGCTATAATGGTCCAAACCCCTCGCTTCCCAATCATACACGATCCATTTCCGTTATTCATTGGTAATAATGTGAGCGTTAGATGTACCAAAAATATTTTTACTGAAGCTTCTCTAATAAATGGCAGTTCAGGAATTATTCAAGAAATTTTGGTCTGCGAGGAGGAAAATGTTATTCCACTGAAAGTTGAGTACATAAAAGTTTTATTTGACAATAACTATAAAGGACCACGATTGAGGGATAGCTCTATTCATATTGAACCAGTCAAACAAAAGCAGTTTTTTGAAAATTTAAATTAATACGTAACTTTCTCCTGTTTACCAGTCAAACTGAACTACGGGATTACGGCCCATCGATTGCAAGGTCTCTCATTGCCAAACGCGTGTGTAAAACTTGGAATTCGTGATTTTGCCAATGATCAGTCTTACGTAGCATTATCACGCGTAGAGAGCTCTACAAAATTGCTGATTCGGGACAAGAAAGTAACCCTGGAAAGGTTGAACGAAAATACTAAGCAAGCCTTTAGCTTTCGAGGGGAAGAGGTTCGTCTCTTTTCGCTTAAATAAAATTGACCATACTCGAATTGGCAAGTTTAGAAGCTGTGCTGGAGTCAGCCTATTCCATCGACTGGAGTAGACGCGACCGCCTTTGTCCAGGTTAGAAAAATCTCTTTACATTCTCTTGGCAAATATCATTATCTTTCAAACAAGTTTGTTCAATTGCTTTGGTAGGATTTCGTCTTGTTAGGTACATGCGGCACAACCTCTGGAAACGGGGCTTTCCAATTAGCGGTGTGGACTTTGATAGTGTAGCTCGCTTGCCATACACAACCCTTTGCACACACAATGGGAAATGCAAAGTCAATAGTGAATATATGTACATGTTCATAAGTTTATATGCAAATGGGCATATTAGTGCTAAAAACTTAAATAAGATTTTTCCTCTCTCCTTCGACTACTCTAAAAACATCAGCATATTCAATCCCAATCTAATTATGGACTTGGTACTTCCGCAACAATTATGTGTGGCTGTTCCAACTTCAATTTAAGTGATGGGGTATCAGAATATCCGACGTTTGGCGGAGCAAAATCGTCTTGGTGTGTTGAACACGAACGCGTCCGTACCAAGCCTTGCATGCATGGACCTGCCGAATGTAATCCTCTGGCCGGCTCACTCTACGCGTTGACGAACGGTGTGATGTTAAAAAAAATACCAGAAAAAGTAAATTAAATATAAACAAATCTGCGTTAGAAAGTTAGAAGAGGTCTAGAGTAGTTGGAAAATTACACAATTTTTTCTGTTTTAGTGTTTAAGTGTGTATTGGTTTGGGTGGACTGCAAAGTTTTTGCAAGCTCCTGCAAACAACACTGATTGTCTATCAATATTGCTTGACGAGCGTCAATATCCCACCGATTCTATTTTTTGGTCCCCTACACGTACATTTATTTTAACACCTGAGCAGCAAGCGGATTTCAATGGTTACGTTCCTTCGTTGGGGTATTTTAACGTGCCCCTGGATCCCAAACTGTTTATTTATGACTCTGATGGAATAGTTGGAGAAAGACCTAGGAACTGAAGGAGGAATGCATTTATATCGCTACTGTTTCGAAACTCTAGACTCTGGACTTCACTTTGGAAAAAATTCCCTGCGTCAAAACATGGATCGTTATTTAGGTCATGGGCCCATTAGTGAAGACAAGACAAAATGCTCTTGTATTCCTCCTCCTAATTCAATTGATGACGACGTAAAGCTGCAAGAGTAAAAGTATTTAAATAATTCTCATGAATTATTAGAATGCGTATATTTACAGAAATCTTGCGATTGTTTGAAACTATTTTTGTACAATTTTACTTTATCTTCCACGTTGCATTTTAATATCTTTTTCTTGTCTTGTCTTTTTTGCTTACGTTTTTATATTGTTAATGCAGTTGTCTCAAGAGACTTCATAATTAAGCATTTATATATAGTCTGTATGATATTAATGTTTTGGTATAAATCGGTAACGACCAGGCTTCGAATAAATGGATAGGATATTGATTTTTGAACTCCAGATTTTTAAATTTTTGTTAAATAAAGATTTGTATATATATCGTATAAGTTTTATACAAAACACCATTTTGGATTTTAGGGAACGCATAAAAAGCAAAATCTGTCCAACAACTATTAACACTCGTTCATCTGGGCTTTGAATGAAATTAGCTCTCCGGCGATCACTAGTGTTTCTAATTGATGTATGCCGTGTAGCCCGATTGTTTATATTCTGCTATTACAATGAAACAGGACAATGGGACCCCAGGGGGAAGTTCGAGACCATAATTAGAAAGGTAGTGATTTGAATCCAACAGATTGTTTTTTTGCTATTACATTTTAAAAAATCTATCATTTTTTAGCAGTTCTATTGTTCGTACGGAAACCGTTGCAATTTCTCCAGCACTCAATACGATGCCCTGGACATCCACATAGAAAATATACATCTGTGTGCTTTTTGCGGTTTGGCGTTTTCGCATTTAAATGAGCATGTGGGGCATTGCACAGTAACGCGACAGTCAGGAGCAGGGTTATTTGCACCCGAATATTTTCAGAATGCATCATTTGAACTAGAATAGTCAGCGCACCTTGGAGCAATAAGTGTTTTCAAGTCTATATGCAAAGATTTGTTTGTTTTTGTTACTGATGCTGTTGAGGATGTTTTTGAGGATTTGTATGCCTTTTTAAAACAACATATAGATCATTTTAATGGCATAACCTTTCAATTAGTTATAGGTTGTCAAATGGTAGAACTCAAAACCAATGAGAAAAAAGATCGCTATTTTCGATCTGCATACACATCATGCAGCCATGAAAATTTTAATGTCGACAGTGCGGTTGCTTCGACAGACTACATTATAAATATAATTAACCTTTTCAACGAGGGTAGGTCCGGATACATCCTCTCAAGAGTTAACTATTTAGAGGTTCGCATAGTGGAGTATCGAATTGCAAGAGCAAGAGAATACCTAAAACTCCCGTTACCTCTGTCTAAAAAAAGGTTTCACAATTATAAGAACTAATAATAATTGCTTTCAGCTGTCACTGTTAAGCCACTTTTTTAAACAACGGATAGTTTTGAAAAAGTATCCCAAAAAACATTTAAATACCTTGATAAGATCCGAAGACAAAATTTAAAGCGAAAATATGAAGACCCAAGGTCATACAAAGATATAATTAGGTATAATGCTGAGAATAAGATCATTAATTTTAATGACCTAGAAGGATCAGTCAGCCTTATGGATTTAGATATATTTGAAAAGCTCAATCCATCGTATTCAGTGAATGTGTACCAATGCAAAGGTAAAAACAAGTCGCGACTTATATTTCCGATACGGCTTACAATAAGAGACGCAGGTGAAAACCATGTTAACCTCCATTACATAACTAAATTCGACATCCCAAAGGAAGATTGTCTTAGCAGTTACAAAGCTCATAAAATTTAAAGCCATTTTGTTCTGATCGATAACATAGATTTTGTCCTTGGGGTTATTGCACACAACAAAGGGTCTGTGTGTCTTTGGTGTGCAAATATTATTAGACATGACATAATTAAACATAAGTCCTTATGTAAGGCTAAGCATGATATTGGATATAAGTTTTCACCTGATTACATAAAAAGCTACAACTACCAGGATTTTCAAAATTCCTACAGCATGCCTTTTCGTGCTTATCTCTCAATTGAGTGTTTTTATGAACCTACCGAAACAAATATTGAAGAGGCAAATGTTGAATTTAACATGGTTCCAATGACATACGCTTTAGTATGTTACAGACCTCTAGACAAACCTATCTTCCAGTACCAGTATTTAGGAGAAGGGCTTATGATCGACTTAGTTGAGACCCTGAATCTTCTTGCAGAAAAGGTACGTGAAATAATTGCCACTACGCTTGTTGAGTGCAGGCCAACTTACGACGAGCAAGTTATCCACCTAGAATCCGCTCAGTGCAAAAAATGCTTCAGTTTTTTTATTCTAAGACCAATTGTAAAGTGTATCATCATCATCATCTTCTGGAAAACGCCCCAATTGAGACTTTATGTTCCAAATGTAATTTAAAGCTAGCTAATCCTCCATTTATTCCTGTCTTGTGTCCACAGTTTGTACAGCTGCAAGGTTTTTCATAAAAACTGCAACAAACACAGATCTCGTAAAAAGAATTTCGTTCATTCCTAGGAATGAAAATTCTCTCTTGGCTATTCAACTTAAAGGTTCTATCAGGTTGTTAGATTCCATGTCCTTTCTCAATGCGCCATTAGAAGTGCTTGTCAAAAAAGTTAAGGCAATCCCATCCCGTGAGGCGGAAAAGTTTTTGGCAGATAATTATGACAATAATGACAATGACCAAGTGTCGTTGCTTTTAGATAAATAAATAATTCCAAGCTTATATTTGAGAAACAAAGATTCGTTAGCAGCAACTGAATTGGCAGATAGGGACTATTTTGTAGACATTATTACTTAAGAACGCACCTCATTGAACGAGTTGCAGAGAGCTTGCAAAATTTTTTAAATCTTTTTAATGTAAAAGTCTGCAGGACTATGTGAGCATATTTATTAAAAGGGATGTCTTGGTTTTAGCTGTAGCATTGGAACAGTTCTGCAGCATGTGCATGAACAAATTTGGAGTTCAACCATTCTACCTGTTTTCATTATCTGGATTTAGTTATGATGCAGCGCACTTTTTCTCCCGGAAAGTTGCTAGGTGGGATTACATGCGCGATTTGCAAATGATTGATATTTTGCAAAAGAACTTGGTTGGTGGGATTTCTTTTGTCAGTCACCGACTGGTAGAAAGTTGCAGCGAAAGATTAGGTCACACAGATGTGACACCCGAAACCAGAACAGAAATCATGACTTGTGATGGAAATCTTCAATATGGATTTGGTTTGCAGCAGAATCTTCCTCCTGGCAACTTTGAGTGGGTTACTAAAGAACAACTTCAAAACTTTGACATAAATAAGTATCCCGAAAACAGTGGAACAGGGCTGATACTGATTGTTTCATTGAAATATCCAACAAGTATTCACTCTAACTTTCCAATGATTCCAACTAGAGGTGAAGTTAATACTGATGAGCTTTCAAGCTATCAGCATGAGTTAATTAAACTTTACGACCACACAATGGGTAACATGACAGGAGGTACCAAGGTTATGCTTACACTTCACGATAAGCATGAAGTGGCAATTTATTATACCGTTTTGAGGTTCTACTTATCCCATGGATTAAAGATAAAAGAATACCATGGTGTCATCAAGTTTACTGAAAGCCCGTGGCTTAGATATTTTATTTCACACACTGTAAAGCTAAGGAATGAGGCAGAAAGTGATTTTGAAGCTTCCATTTTTAAGCAGATAATCTGTTCCATCTATGGTAAGATGTTGAACGTTAAAAGAAACCTAGTAGTGAAGCCATGTTCTAGCAGAGTTAAGGCTTTGCACTATCTTTCCAGGCATAATTTTGTGGATTTGAATGTCATTGACAAGAACTTTAGCTTGTTTGTTTTTAAAAAGAATGCCTGCTTGTTTAACAAAAATTTTATTGCTGGTTTTGTAACTTTACAGTATGGGCATATGAAACTTTACGATTATTACTAAAACATTATTAAAGGTCAATTTGGAGACAGAGCTTTAGTATGCCAGGCAGATACCGATTCGCTTACATTAGCAATTAAAGACCTCGCAAGTTCGTATATAAGAGACCTGTAAGCCATCCGGGAATTTTTTGATTTTTCTAATTTGAAACCTGACGATTTTCTATACAATAACTCAAAAAAGGGCGTTCCTGGTCTTTTAAAGCTTGTCCACAGTCGCCTCCTTACATTTTGTGGAGTAAAAGCTAAACAATACGGAATGATCCTCCAATAAGATGAGTGCCTCAACTCGTATCCTGCTGGGATAACATGCACCGAGTGCTTTGGTGATCTCCCAACACTTATGCGAGCCAAGGGATGCCCAAAGGCTATTACGAGGCGACTAAATATTGACATGTACATGGAAGTTATTAAAAACGATGAGGTGAAGCACGCAAGCTACAGAAAGTATCAAACTATAAACGGAACTCCATCTGTCGTAGCTTGTCAGCGAGTCCTCTTTCATTCCTTAGATCTTACCCGGGTAAATTGAATTTACAGGGATGCGACTTACTGCAAGCTATTAATTCAAACCCAATAAATAGTGTTTGATATAGTATTTAATTAAACATACTTCTACAGACATCCGAATGCTTTGTGAATGTTACCTTTTCAAACATCTTACTACAATTTTTTATAGGGAGTGAAACCCACATTAGGATACAAAATTAGACGTTTGACTAACAAAACTGTTTGTTTTGCCCAAATATTTAACTCTTCAATTAAAACTCAATCATCTACTCAGCTACCACAACTTCCGTCTCATTTTAAACCAGCACAGATGTATTCCACCAATTTCGAACAGACGCAATAACTGTGTAAAATACCCGATACGCAATTTTATTTACCACATGACTCGCACCCAACCAAAGCTGCTATTCAAAAAAATCTGCTTGAACCCAACGTAATGCAATATCCAAAATTGAAATAATGTTTATTAGAGGTTATTTACAACACACTACAATACATTTTTAATTTTACAAAATAGAATAATATATAATCAGGTAAATACAAAAAATGAACATATAATCACAGAGAGAAACAAAACAACTGTGGATTTTCCTTCTATAGCACCAACACAAATACCAATTTCTCGTACATTACCAATTACAGTAATAGTATGAAGTTTTTGCTTATAGTTAACATTAATATTTAAAATACCAAAAGCAATTGTTTTTGACCAATATCTTTCTTGTTTACAGAAGATTGATCAGCTATCTAAGGAAGAAACAAGGACCTCTGACAGACGGACAGAAATGCCTGCGAAAGGTCTTGCTAAAAAAAACCGGTACAACAAAGCTATAATTACACAATGTAAAAATAATTAAACACACCAACAAAATGTGATTTTATTCTTTTTAATCAGGGTTCTGCAAACAAGAAACTGGAATTGTCCATAAATAAAGAAGCCTACAAATTAGCTTACCTATTTTGGATCCATTCGTATCCTGACAAACTTGGACCCGGTTGGTTTCGTTGTATGATTAACAACCCTATGAACCAGCATTATAATGCATGTAAAAATTTAAGAAGCCAGTGATTGGGTTGAAAAATGTTAAAGAAAAACTGTAATATAGCTCCACCCTATCTGCAGAAATCACTCGTTATCCGCATCCTCTTCTTTAGTAAGAGATAAATTTAGTGCATAACAAATATCTTTGATAGATATTTCTGTCAGGGAATGTAATAACCAAACCATAGGATAATATTTAATTAGTCTTTATTCACGCAATGGTAGCTTGTTTCTCATTACTCCTAGCATTTCTTTATAAAAACCAGCAAAATCGCTAATCCCTTTTCTAACAATGATCTTGTCCTACTGAAACAACAAAATAATTAGCCATTAATTAGTCGTTAACCAATAATAAATATTTAAAGGATAAATTAGTTTAATACATCAGAAATTCAGAATTAGTTTAGGTGTACCTCATGAAGGACTGGCGAATTTAGTAAATCCTTTAGAAGTAGTCGAATTACAATGCATCCCAAGATGTAGCCTCTCGGTCCATCTCCTTGAAAATATCTTTTAAGCACAACAAGAGATTTATCGACAATTTCTCGAATACTAGCTTGCTGGTGAGTCTCTTGTGGGAAACCTCCATCGCACTCCATGTTTTTTTTTAAATATATTAAACTTATGTAAAAAGTTTAAGAAACTAAACAAGAAAAGAAAAATATCTGCCTAAAAACAGCAGTGTATTGGCTCGATACCATAGCTTTTCTGGATTTTGTTAAGATTTGTTTGCTATTTATATAGTCCTTTCTTTCCTTCATTTACGTCTCCTTACTGTCTGGTAACTTCATTATAGAGTTAAAAATTATAATCTGATATATATTATTATTATGGATGCAAATAAAAACTTTCATTTATATGAATGTGTAAATTAGAAAAAGTTGTAGTATTATATTACTAATAGAAAAGGGTACTTATTTATTTAAGTAAAGTTACACCATTGCAAATTATACGAATGAAGACATTCAATTGCGAAAGTAAATTAATAAATTATGATAATCATTGCAATAAAAGAGGTTAGTCTGTCTAGATTTTCCAGCCGAATGGTATATGCACAAGAATTCATCAGTAAACTGAGGTAATTAAAACCTGATTTCTAGAAGTATCTCGAAGTTTTCGTCGGTTCACTAATAATCTACCACAGCATATTCTCTGTAATAACATAATTAATATTTTTTAGTCCTAGTTGTGGTGAAATTGGGTTCAATTAACAAAGATTTTACAAATTAATTTAAACTTATTATTATTTGTTATTACTTCTTCGTATATAAAAGCCCTTACTTACATAAGCAAAATAATCAAATTCCTTCTTTCTTTTGCACTCTCACCAATAGCTTTCCAAACCAAAATTTCCACGCACATTTTCTTATTTTTGCAAAAAGAATTCCTTGAATTTTCAAAATGGCGCGCCGTCAAGTTGTTTACTGAGAAACAATCTCTACCGAGGCGTTTTATTAGTTCCTGATGGGCACGGGATGTATTTTGTGAAAAGGTTTGTTTCACAGATTGATATACGTATATATGTAATGCGTTACTTTTAATCGTTTCTTTCTGTATGTGTTTACTAGTTCTGTTGAGGTAAAATTGCCCTCTAACAACATTTTTCCGATTGATACGGGCATTCGTCCGCTGTCTGCCGACCGGTTATTGCGTGAATTATTGGGTGTCCGGAGTTTAGAAATGACAAAGTATTAGTAATGGGCTCCGTACGTGGGATATATTTTTATTTTTCCTATTGACTCATAAAAATAATGTTTCGGTTTAATTTTTTTGTAATGAACTATTTAAATAGCTGGTTACTATGGACCACAACCAAACTGCCTTATTGCATGTGGTTTTGTCAAACAAACCAACATGAAGTGAAGATTGAGAGAGGCGATATCGTGGGAAAACTTGCAATGGACCATGTTGTCTCGCTTCTTTAGCTAGGGTGCGAATATATATATATATACTTATATTTATTATAATCTTATTGCACATAACTGCTTTTCGCTTTTAATGCTAAATTTTGATTTTTGAATGGGTTTCACCATTTTCTATACTACTAATGACCAAAACCGCCATCATTACTGTTTTTCTCTTGTTATGGTTAGTATCTGCTAAAAAGTCGGCAAATATTTTCTCTATCTGAGATTGGTTAATGCATTTGAATTTAGTGGGGGTATGTGTTGTTTTGGCACAGCTGAAGATCCTGTCAACCAATCTCAGGGCAAGGAAATAAATAGCGGTAATTCAAAATTTTCTGGTGAGCTATAGCCTTAACAAGAAAATATCAGAAACTGCTATCATAGTAATCCCCTTTATATTTATTTTTCGATATTATCATGTATACTATGTTAACTAGTTGACAAAAGACGTTATACTATGGAAGCAGCGAAAGCTGATGCACATACTCACCTGCATATTTTTCAACACTTGATTTTAAAAATATAATTTTTACCAGTTTTTCTTCACATAACCATCAACAAACAACATTTACATATTTTTATTCATATAATCATCCAAATATTCCATTAACATACATTTTACATTGAACCATCCAAATATACCTCTTACGTACGTAAGACAATCAAAATATACCTTATATCCAACTTTTTATTTTGTGACATAAAAATATTCCCTATAGTTTTTGGTGGTACAAAATATTTCCCTTGGAGTTTTCGGTGGTGTAAAATATATGTCCTGTATTGAGTTAAATAGTTGATAAAACGGTTTTTTGAGCTAAGCAGTCATGTTTAACTGATTTTCACCTCTTAACATACCATTTACATGTTTTATTGCATTCATTCATCCAAATATACCACATGCATACTTTTATACATTTAACTACCGAAATATGCCTTTGAAATATTTTGTCTTCGGTTGGACCATCAAAATATTTCTTTTGGATATTTTGGTTGTACAAAATATTCCTCATGGGAAAAGCGGTTTTTTTCACGCCTGAAGATTTTGTTTGTCGACCGCTTTTCTTAAATAACGAACTTATCCTAAGCTTTATGGTTTTCTACCTATATGCCAAATTTCATGTGCTTCGGTCGATTTGTTATTGAGTTATCGTGATCACAGATACACGTCAATGGTAATCACAAAGCATCTGCAGCTGAGTGTATATTCCTAACTTGCGCACGAACCCCCAACGACAATTTCAAAAGGTAAATCTGAGGTCATTTTCGGTTTTTAAGTCATGAATAACCTACCCATGCTCAAATTTTAATTTTCGGGATTTTAATGCATAGAAGTAAATGGGATTTTAAAAAATGATTTCAAAGTATTACGTTTTTTGTTATACTTTTTTCAACTTTTTAGGAAAAACTTTTCTGAAACAACTTCTCGAAAGAATTCTGCGGATTGGGTCATTTTTAGATATAAAAAATTCGAATTATAACCAACCATATCATTAAAAAACTAAAATTCATGAACAGGGGCCACACAACCGTAGATTGTGTGTTCAGGACACCCCATGTATTGCTACAACCTATATAACTATTTTTCACGTGTTTTTATAGTCGAATCTTACCATAAATGTCTTATAGATCGTCATTTCGTATTAAATTGTTGTGTATTTCAGTTAAATGTGTCGTAACAATACATGGGTGTCCTACACACACCATCTACGGTTCTGCGGCCCCTGTTCATGAATTTTAGTTTTTTAATGATATTTTTTGTTCTAATTCGAATTTTTTAATTCTGAAAACGACCCTATCCGCAGAATTCTTTGGAGAAATTGTTTAAAAAACGTTTTTTCTAAAAAATTGAAAAAAGTACATAAAAATACGTGATACTTTGAAATTATTTTTTAAAATCCCATTTACTTCTTTGTATTAAAATTCCGAAAATTAAAATTTGAGCATGGGTAGGTTATTCATGGCTTAGAACCGAAAATGACCTCAGATTTACGTTTTGAAATTGTCGTTGGGGGTTTGTGCGCAAATTAGGAATATACACTCTGCTTCGCTTTCGCTGCTTAATAATGATAACTGATATTTAAATACAATAATTATATAAATTAGGTGGACTCGCAGTACGGATTCCAATTGACAAGCATCAAAACATAACTAGATACATATCGGCAAAAAATTAAATAAAAATATTCTAAATTCAAAAACACTTTTACATTAAAAACCTGCATTTTTACTATGCTATTTATTAAATATTGACACGTTGCTTCACAATATTATTAATCATGATACAATCAGCATATCCATAAGCCGCTCCAGCATAAAATTCTGACAACTTACGTAAGTAGTTTTCTTGGTGAAATTACTACCACCAAAATGTACTTTGGCTACCGGAAGGGATTTCAAAACTTTTCTGAAATGTTTTCGTTTTCGCAAATTCTTGTTATGTCGCACATCTTCCAACAAACCCTTGAAGTCAAAGTGATCTTCCCCACAAAGGCTTTACTCGCGACGGTAAATTACGCATAAATTGCAACAAAATTCGTTATAATTAATTATTTATATTATGTAAATCCACACCTCTTCCCAAGGCTTAGATAGAATGTCAAGCAAACTGAGCCAACTATACAGAAAGTTTAAGCCGCAACCCTACTTCAAATCGTCATAGTCCAATATAAAATATTTACGAAAAGAATCGTGATCCCCTTTAAAACCAGTCGCAAAGAGTTCTGGGGCGTTTGTAGTCAAGATAACAACATTTCCAGCAGGATACGATTGTATGTTAATTGGAAGTGATATAATGGCTGCAGTGGCAATTCCAACAAACAATGAAACGTTCCGAACGTCAGTTTATCGCATCAAGGGTCAAGGGACTAATGACTTGAACAAGCTTAAACTTCCGCTTTGTTGAATTTGTTAAGTATTTTGAAATTGAAGGAAAATTTTGTTATTATCGAATATTCTACTTGTGTACTGTAAGCGCATATTTGAAATAATTCCGTTTTTAAACATGACTTACCCCAATTACGTTTGTTACCATAGCCTCTCTCAAACTTTATAAAGTCATTTACAAGGGTTTGCAAAATTTCAACGTTGTTAAATACCTATGCACCATACAAACTGACCCAAGATAATCTGAGCGATAGTAAACAATCCCCAATGAGGTTCATTTCGTTTATATGTTTTATAAATGATAGTTTAACTAATGCTTTTGTTCGGACAACGATATGTAACAGGAATGTGATTTCGATTGAATGATATCGTTCATTGCAATGTAGATAAATATATATTAAAGTGGAAGTATTAAAGGGTATATCATGAATATGAATGAAGCAGATTCATTGTGGAGTTTACTAAAATAGCATGTTGACTTTTTTGTCATTTAAACATTAAGTATTACAAAAACTTTGTTCTTGAATATAAAATTCCAGAAATTTCTTTTAGTATTATTTGCTTTGGTATTAAATTTTGTTGTTGGCTAATAAATGGACATTTAGTTTTATTTTGCAAATTTATCTTGGTTATAATTTTTTAGCGTGTTACCATTAACTGATGTGATTATTTATGTCTGGGAGAATTTTGATCCCATTCGTCACACTGTAAAGCTTTGCGCCAATTTCATGTTATATTTCGTTAATATTTACATAATAGGTTTTATCGAAGGCGCTTGGCAAATGTTAACACCAGAACTGTAACTGTTTAATCCGACTGCCGTCTAAAGCGATTGGTTTATATTGGAATTGGCTGAAATTGATTAATTTGAAATTATCTTATCTCTACGGAATAGTAATGGCCAAATTTACACATGACATTTTTGCCAGCCTCCTTAAATAAATTAAATAAGTAAGTCTAAAAGACAAATAAAATTTATTTTTGACAATCACCGAGCAAACAAAAATTATCTACAATTTAAATTTACAAAAGAAATACTTTGGGGTATACTACATATGTATGTTTCCTTAACTTTTTTTAGTTGGTTCCCAGGCACATGGTCAAACAGTTTTTAGGAGAATATTTTTCAACATGTAATGCAATATTATCTGCGTGCTTGTGTACATCTAATAATGACTTATCGTCTTAGCGATTTACTGAGAAATCCATGCTTAAATTGTTAAATTAAATTATCTGGCAATACTACGCTAATGAGTAGCTCTCTTATATTTAACTGCAAAGCAATCAATACTACCACAGTACGTATCACGCCATGAGTGAATCTTCAAAAAGGATCATTTTCTGTCTGCTTTTGATAAACAAATAACGATACGCTTAATCCTGCTGACTGTGCTGGTTAAATTAAGCTTACCATAGAATGACATAATAGCATGACAAATATTGATAGTTCTACAGAGCATTACATTGTCTGTATCCCAAATTATACGTTATACTAAAAGAAATAGCCATTTGTCTCTTGAGTGAGGATATTCAAACCTCTACGTTTTTTCAGTTGTGAACTCATTCCACAGTTTTTAATATTCGCAAAGATGCACCACCGAAGTAATACATCAGTTTCATTCTTACCTTTGCTATGGACTTTAATATGTCTGTTACAACCAGGGTGTCCTTTGGTGAATAAGATTCCCTTGTAACTCAAAACCTCCCTTTACCTATATTCTAAATTAGAAAATCCTCCTAAGCACTTTTCTAATGAAAAATTATTTTTATAGGATCAACCACGCCAAATCAAAACTTCAGCTATCGCTAAAGATGTATCTGGTGTTGACCTAGATCCTTACATTCGGCCAGAACCCATTCCAAGTGACTGGACTTGCCAGGAAAGAGATGTAAAGGTGATGCTGGAACTTATCTCTACTCGTTTTTCTCATGTAGGAAACTTGTGGTATATAGCAGGTTAGTACGTGATTTAATATAATACTGAACTAACTGAACTATTAAAGTTAATTGATAATACACCTATTATACATTTCGCAGATGGCGGTAACGTCCGCTGTTCCGATTTCATTCCCACCCTATCTGCAAAGTTAAACAGAGGAGCTAATACGACAAAACTGACGGTTATGCTATATATTGGACGGCAAGGAGAACAAACCGACATTCAAGTAAACTCCGGAATTAAAGACATGGAACTTGCAAGGCTGTATACCATATCAGCTAACAGTATTTATCCAAATACCTTATTCTCCATTGTTCTAACCGCGCCATTTTCTATACTGGAAAACAACGCGACACATTTAACAGCAACTAAAATCCTTGAGCATGTCAGATTAAGTTCTGAAAATAGCACTTTGCCAGATGCCGCAATCAAATTCGGAGTGAGTCTTTTGTTTTCTGATTGCAAGGCAGAATTAGAGAGTATCCCAAGTAATCTTCAATCATTGCTGGATCTAGTGGACGTTGTGGTGTTCAGACATCAACCAACCTCCCTCCAGTACCACCTAGGTCCTGTTGTAGCCTCTCAGCAAGTTACAGACGCATACAAAAGGTGCAAGGATAAAATCAAGAAAAGCGCAGCAAACAGAACCATTTCGGTTATATTTCGACCTGAATGGCTTAAAATGGAGGAGTCGCCCAAAGTTACTTTAATCAACCGGATTGTGTACTGGAAATTGATGAGCATGTGGGCAGCTAAGGAAAATACTATAGTTTACTTTGTAAGCGCCATTGACGCTCCACATCAACCGGATCCAACTGAAAGGGAAGTTGGATGGTGGAGACTAAAAAACAATGAAAAAGGCTTTGGAAATATTACAATGTCGTCATTTTTAGAAAAAATACACTCCTTAAGAAGTGTCCTAAAGCCAAAAACAGATTTTGTAACAAAAAACCTTGCTAAGCCAGACACGAATCTTTCGTCCCTTTCAATTATATTTATAATCAGTGTGATTGTTTTTGGAGTTTTATTTACTACTGGAGGTGGTGCTTTAGTTTTCATGTACAGAAAAATGAAACAAAGGCTGACCAATGCAGATTTAGAGGAGTTTATGCTTGGAAGTCAAACTAGTCTCATTAGCACGGAAATTGGGCTTGACATGGGCATGCTACGGTTTCCTTACGATCAAAAGTTGGAACTTGCAAAGGAATCCTTCTCAATTGGTATAAAAAACATATTTATATCGGCAATTGAGTTCATAAGACAAATGAACAACGATTTTTTGTTTTGGTTTTAGATTACTCCAATTTGTTAGGGGCAGGACAGTTTGGTTGTGTATTTCAAGGAAGCATACGTGGAATGCCTGATAAAGTTGCTTTCAAGATATCGTCAGAGGCCACCTCCAAAACAATGCTGAAAAGTCTGCTGAGTGAAATCAAAGTAATGAGTTTTGTTGGAAGTCACGACTTTGTTGTGAATTTTGTTGGGGCTTACACAGCAGAGATGCAAATGGAGTTGTATACGTTGCGACGGAATTGTGTGAGGTGGGTTCACTAGAAAAATACTTGAGACGCCAAACAGCACATGGAGGGGATGACGCTGGTGGTTCAATCCAGAAAACAATAAGTCATCCGGATATGTTGAGGTGGTCATTTCAGATTGCCTCAGGCATGGAGTACATAGCATCCAAAAAGGTACTTTTTAAATACTTTCGTTGCTTACCTATAACTGGAACTTACCACGATTGCTCGTTTTTATTGTATTTTCAATGCAGGTTGTACATGCAGACCTTGCTACTAGGAATGTTCTGCTGACATCCAATTTAACTGCTAAAATATCCGATTTTGGTCTCTCCAGAAGACTTTACAATTACACCAATTATTACATTAAGAAACAGCATGAGCCCTTGCCTTGGAGATGGATGTCCATTGAGGCACTGAAATTTCTTAGATTTACTGAAAAGTCTGACGTGTGGGCGTTTGGGTGTACCATGTGGGAGATCTATTCTGGTGGAACAGTTCCATATCCTGGAGTATCTTTCAGTTCACAATTTATGGATGACTTAGAGCGAGGGTATCGCCTTCAGTGTCCTTCTGATACTTCGCAAGAAATGTAATTTATGTCCATGTCATTGTAAATGTCTTGCAATGGTAAATGAATCTAGCTAATAAATGTTTTTTTTGTGGAAACAGGTACAACTTGATGTCAAAATGCTGGGTACAAGACATTTCAGAACGGGCTTCATTTACACAGTTGCGATCCTCACTGGCTAGTTTAAAGAATGAAAATGATGTAGACGTGTACGTGCATCTACAGTAATTAATTTAGTGTATGATATTAGTAGTTTTGTTTGGCTTTAATAGTGCATTAAAAATTACACCGCTTAAGATAAGTAAGATTAATCCGTTTAAGATAAGTAATTCCCTTCCAAATATAAAATCCAATAAGCACAATCCCATAAATTAACCACCTCCAAATCAATTTTCTCATCTCAAAAATATACACTCCAAATGCAGCCACCAAACCAGCACAAAGTGTACAAAATACGACAACAATATTCCCGCTCATTGACGGGACTTCAAAGTCATCCTCATCAAGTTCCGCATAATTACTCTTCCCGAGTGGAACTGACAGCTGCGCAATACTATTCCACCAATCCATAATTCCAGAAGATTGAAGCCCATCAATTCGTTTTAGTAGCCTAGGATTATACGCAGATACGGGACTAATTTCAAAACTCATGCTACCATTTAAAAGTCGCTCTTTTCCTAGAAAAACCATTCCCCTTTTCAGCATACTTCCTTTTTGCACCTGCAAATCCCTTGTCATTCGACCAGCCATTAACTCAGAGACAATCAGTGAGGTTTCATTACATAAATTGAGCATCTCATTGCTAAGCTTGAACTGATCCGCCAAACTAATATGATAGCTACCAAAATTCTTTGAAGCTAAATATGAATATATTCTTTCCCCAGCGGAATACGGAAGCTCACTATAATTAAGTATCTTCTCATTCAACTCAGTTAGCCACTTCAACCTATTCATATACACAATAATCTGGGAGAAGTAAGTATGGTATATTTCCCTGCCCGGATTTTTACCTAAGGTAAAACTCTGATTATTATAGTAGGCAGACAACATAGAATCTTCAACCTTTATTTTGTAAGGGTACATTCCAGAATTGAATGTTTCACTGTAAATCATAGTGTACACGTTAAAACCATCTTGGACAAGTTGATGAAAGTAGTTGTATGGAATAACCGCTTTGGGAGCGATGACGTTGTAAACGTTCTCATTTTTGTAAGCGTTGCTAAGTACCAACGTGGCACAAAGCATTGAGCCGATTATCCATCGTAAGGCGGGTATACGAGTGTGTCTACTTGTAAATGGATCTCCTTGCTCAAGCAATGCTTTAATTGGTGCCATGATAGAGTTGGACGTTACACTGTAATAATGTATACCTTTATTGTTCACATCCAAGCATATGAGCCCAACAGCAGAATCAATTAATATTATAAGACAAGGTACTATTATTCCAGGTAGAGTGCAAGTGACAATCCATGTCTGCCAGTCAAAAATTGAAATAAGATCATTAAAAGGAAGCTGAACCAGTTTGGGTGTCCCGCAGCTTATAAATCTTAGCGACTTGGATGAAAAAGGTACGTGAAATGGTTGATATTTGCTAAATTGCGGCCAGACAAAGTGAGATAAAGTAAGTTCACAGTTGGCGCAGTACACCTTGGGACAATCCCATTCCTGGTTTAAATCGTTGCTATGCAAAGTGTCATTGTTCAGAACTGCCAACCACATTGATGCATGACCAGAAGCTAAAATGTCGGACTGAAAGTTTACGCTAATTTTTTGTGACCTGCGAAATAACAAAGGATTGTGGGCTTCAGACTGCTGCATAAAATCAACCACAAGCTTTTCGTCCACATCGTCAACCCAAGGTGTATACCAGATATGCATGTTTCCAAATAAATAAGAGTATATTTTCCCAAATATA
>JAHZNG010003354.1:0-18973 GCA_027744375.1 Orchesellides sinensis
TAATAACCGATTTTGATTTCACCCTCTCACGATTCCATAAAGATGGAGAACGGTGTGAATCGTGTCACGGTAAGAATTTTTATTTATCTTTTAAAATGCACCGACTGGAATACGGAAGTTTAGAGTCCTTGCAAAAGCTTGTGTGATTTTTACTAATGTTTGATTATCTGCAGGAATTTTGGATCATAGTCCTTTAATGCCAGATTCCTATCGTGAACAAGCTAAAGCTGCATTTCAAAAATATTATCCAATAGAAATCGATCACGAGATGACGGTAGAAGAGAAGTAAGTTACTCTATACATCATTTTTTAAAGCTTGTTCATGTTGATATGATAAGTATTTGTATATTTTTCAGAATCCCGCACATGATTGCATGGTACAACGCGTCTCATAATTTCATTATTGAAAGCCAACTTTCAAAGCACAAAATTCAGGAGATGGTTAAATCATCGAGAGCGTTTTTAAGGTGAGTCTGGAAAACGTGGAATAATGTCATGTTTAGCGTAGCGAATCAATATGTAACAGCTTGTATGCATGGTTTGGATTCTGTGCTCCGTGACGACTTCATCAATTCCTACCTTGTCTTAAATAGTTAGGGAATTGTAAAATAATGCCTTTTTATAAGCCTGAAATTACCTGTTTGAATTATATGGTTTAGGGATTCTGCCGTAGGCGTCCTTTCATTTTTGAACGACCATAATGTACCAGTTTTAATATTTTCTGCTGGAGTGGGGAATCTATTGGAGGAAGTTTTGCTTCGTGAAAATGCATTTTTCCCTAATGTAAAAGTTGTGTCAAACTACATGGTCTTTAATGAGGCTGGTGATTGTACTTCCTTCAAGGAACCGCTGATTCACATGTGAGTTTAAAATTTGCCATATTGATAGTTTTCCATTGCAAATGACATTTCTTTCTTACAACATACGATCTCATCTGGTACAACAAATATGTATGTCAATGTACCTAAACTATACATTTTTCCTTTAGGTTTAACAAAAACGAAAATGCATTGGAGCATGGAGGTTACTTTCAAGAATTATCCAACCGCTGTAATGCTTTAGTATTAGGAGACTCCATAGGTGACACAAATATGGACAACGGAATCCATAACCCCGGAGCAATTCTGAAGATAGGTTTTTTGAATGATAAGGTATGAGAAAGAAAATTTGTTAAATGAAACTTAAAGCTATTGTTGAGCATGGTTGTCATAAATTTTTTGACACTTCTTTCTTAGATTGAAGAGCGAATGGACTCATTCATTAGTAGCTTTGATGTGGTAAGGATTCACTAGTACAGTTTATTGTCAATTTTAACGGGTAGTAAATTTCATTAGATCATATTTACATGCAGGTTCTGGTAGACGACCAAACTTTTGAGTTTGTGGATGTAGTTTTACGAACGACTATACCTAAATCTACTAATTAGTAATTAGAGATGGGGATGAAACGTAGTTACAAGGCTGCAGATGAAACGCATAAAAGTCAACAAACTGAGAATAAGGTGATTACCATTCCTTTACCACTTAGCCTTTGCATTCATATTGACTGACATCAACATGCCGTGAAAAGTGTTTATGATGCTATGCAATAGTAACGAGCTTAAATACACCATGTAGTTACCAAACATAAACCATTGCCTTAATGTAGCATACAGTTAATTTTATTAAAAAATACGCTGAAAACGAGTCTTTCAGTCTATAAAATAAATTTCATTTGGTCAATAAATGTATATATGATATGAGACTCTTTCCAACGAGATTCTTGAATAAATAATATATATAGATTTTGAACCGCTTGACTTGTCATCAGTTCCTTTTTGAAATCACATTGTGGACCCCGGAGTAGAGCGGTGGTTGATTTGTAATGCTTTTTTTACTTTGTAGAAAGTAGGAGATTTGTCACACATCTTCATCTGAACAGGACGCTCTATGCTCATCATGTCCTCATTCTGCCTCTGACATCCTGTATGCATTGTGTAGAGATATGCTGAATTAGTATATTAAATTAATTATTTTACAACTAAAATGGACGTGAATATTTTACCCCCGCAATTCGCGAGTGTGTAATTTTTTTTATACTCTTGAGAAGAAAATATGGTCAGACAGTAAAAAGAATAGAGAAAAGGGTACAGTACTGTAAGATAAAGAGCTGGTTAGAGAAGGATTAGAAAAGTAGTAGGACAGTCCATGCGAGCGGTCAGCTTTCTTCGTCACTTGTTGTTAGCAAGCAGCTAAGCTCCTCTAGGTTTCCCCTTTCTCTTGGTTTACTGTTGCAATGCAAATAAAAATTCCCATAAAAATGTATATATGTACATTAGTGCTACTTCCTTATCTAAATAAAATATATTCTTCGTAATTTAAATTGTAACAAGGACATATATGTTTTATTTTACGAGAACTCCCCCACACTCTCTAACAAATAATATATTTTTGTGGATATATTGTGTATGTTATGCATAACTTTGGCATAAAAATAAGCTTAAAATATCACATAAACACTCTTCTACAGACTGACATTGTAGTCAAAAGTTATGCATAAAATGACAACTGACAACTAGTAATGAGTAAAACGAATACAAAAAATGCAATAACTGAAATATAGTTTCAAAAACATTGCTAATACAAGTTGTATACGCAAAAAATGTCTATTGTAGCAGTACAAAAAACAAGGTGCTAATACTTCTCAGAAAGGATTGAGTTAAAATTATAACACATAATACAAATAGCATAAAATATCAAGTTTCAAAGTAAGTAGTGAGTGCAAACTGGTGCTGACCAGAAAATACTTTACAAAGCCAACTAAAAGCAGTTTAAACTTATAACATAAACCCTGCTTCTGATAAACTCTGCTATAAAACTGATGATTTACTCATCCATCAGCGTGACTAAATTGCGTTACTTTAAATCTAATTATGCGTATTTTAAAAATACTCATACAATCTTTAAGGATGTCGAGTCAAAATCTTCACAACATAAGAAACCCATAATCAATATTGTTTAAGTATAATAACTTCTTCTACAAAAGCTGTTAAAGGCATTTTGCAAGTTAAAGTAAGCCGAGTTAGTTATGATAAAGCACCCATATGTCCAACCAACCGCTGATTCACTCTTTCTATAGCTTGCATGAACAAAGCGGTGGACGAAGCAGAATCGACCTATAAAAGCAATAATGTGTCACAATCACAATATTTACAATAAATGATTACAAATAAACACGAATCTGTCATCGTCAATAAATGCAATAAAAAATAAGTTTCATCTTTAAAATTTTAAGTATTTGCAGCATTCCCCCTTTCCCCAGTATCATCATCATCTGAATCATCATACCCGTAACTTTCTCCTCTCGTTGCATCCAAGATTCGAGGCTCCTGATCGTGCATCACTTTCCTCATAATCTGTTTTTTAAAAAAGGTCAAATCAATGATTGGATTTTATTAGCACTATATAGCAATTTTATTCTATGAATACACTCAAAATTTTAAAAGACTTACATGGCTTCCTTCAAACCACGTACATCCCATTGAAACAATCACATGTAAAATCAGGTACGCACAGAAAGCTAAGTACAAGGCCCCGAAAACTGCAATCCCTAAGATGACGTACCATGTTGGAGTAAATGATTCTGTTACGTAGTAGCCTACGAAGTACATATTGATCGATATCACCAGGGCCGCAAGGACACACGACAATCCTTTCATGAACCTAATTTTTTGAAAAATTCAGATTAAAATATAACATGATAATTTTTGAAGGGTTGGAGGGTTATTGATGACTTAAATTAAAAACATACACTCCGTTTTTAAAGTCTCCCATTATACTTGCTGAGCTGGTCATGGAAATGACAGGCAAAATTGCAAACGGAAGTTGCATGCTCATCAAAGCATTTAGCATGTCGTTCATTCCAGAAAGGTCCTCGATGTTTTGAAATTTGGCAACAAGAAAAGTTGGCAAAATTGCGATGGTTCGTGTGAGCAGAACACGCTTCCAACGAGACCATTTTAAATCCAAAAACCCCTGAAAGTATATGAGAAAATGTTAATACATTTACTAGATTTGCACATATATAGCCATTACTTCGAACAAGCTGTAAATTGGCACTCACTTCCATTACAAATTGACCAGCATAAGTCCCAGTCATAGTACTCGACTGTCCTGCAGCTAATATTCCAATTGCCCAAATATACATAGCAGCTTCACCATATTGACACCCCAGAAACACACCTCCCTTATAAATATCTGGCTCAAATATATCTGTGTTGTTCTGTAATATATTGCAATTAATTAATCATCAACAGTAACTGACCCTGAATCCCCTATCTATAAAAATATTCGTGCATCATTAAAAATCTTACCGGAAATATGTCTGAGTGGGTACTGTTTCGGGAAAGGCAGAGACCTTGAATTTCCGAGTTTGTTTGTCGCTTTGTTCCTTCATCATTCCACAAGCCATGAGCAAATACAGAGACCACAAATACGTTGATTACAAAAGAGACAGCGAGTGCGATTGAAGCTTCTATAAAGTAGTATCTGTTAGCCTCCTTGACTTGATTCTTTTTGGAGTGGTCGATTCCTCTTGACTGTAAATTAAGTTTAAACAGACAATAATTTACAGAAATGATTTGCAAATTAGCTTACATCAGTTACATGTGAAAAATTTGAGTAGTAATCAATACCTTTACTAAGGCCGAGTGGAGGTACAGATTGTGGGGCATAATGACAGCACCAACAATGCCAACTGCTTGTAGCAAAGATTTTTTATCACAGTTTGAACATGAAGGGATAATCATCCCTTCCATAACTTGTACTTGATCTGGGGCAACTTTTATGTACTAAATGAAAACAAATTGATTATATTGTAGCATAAATCAAAACCTTTTATCAGTTTCCTTTCCTGAAAATTAAATTCTCACCTCATAGCCAAAGGAAACCGCCATAACGGTGATAAGAATTCCAAAGAATGCTTCCAATTTACGCAGGCCGTACTTATCAAGAAATAAAAACGTAAACGTGTCTGCTACGGTAATTAGAACACCTCCCCATAAAGGTATCCTACAAAGCATATATTCATACAATCAACAATGCATTCTGGCCTTTTTAATTTTGAAGTAAAAGAGTATATATGTAAACTTATAAAAGTATAAAACAGAGTTTGATGAGTAAACAAGACACCTTAAAAGCTGCCAAACAACTTTTGTACTTATAATCCTTTCTCACTTTGTACTGTGCTGCGGCACCAGACTGAAGGTCCGATTCGATGTTTCCAGGGTCTAAGTAAGCAATACTCATCAGAAACCCAGGGCCTGTAAACGCCCATAGTTTTCGAAAGCTAAAACTCTGCAAATAGGAAAAAAATATGCATTAACTCCAAATTAAACCAGAATATATTTTTAAGAACACAAATTTAAAACCTTATTTTATGCTTTGCTTTTGCTTGTTCTCACCGTTGAATCTGGCTCTGGGATATGGACAACTTCCTCAAGGTACGTATGAAAATTTCCATCGGGCCCTGCCGACCCACTCGCATCATTATTGTTCATAGTCGGGCCCTTGTTTCCATCGGGCACAAAAGCGACGTTTACATGAGATCCAGGATTGCTATGGCTAATTAAATCCTCATCATCGGAAACAACAACCAGCTGCCTCTTTGTTGGATACCCAACATTTTGACTTGAAGCTTCTCCGCTATTTCCCGGTACTGAAGATTGCCTTATATAGTCTGGGCTTTCGGCCATTTTTATCGAATATTTTAATTAAGTATCTTCAGGTGAACCATTTAGATTGCAGCAACTTTAATTTGTTACGTTAGTTGCTGTCTTGAAAACTTTGGTGGTAACGATAAAGAATTGGTCCGGGATAATTTAGGAGTTATCTAACAGCCCATTTTAAAATAAGGGTCAATAACACAAAGTCCCAGTTGCTTCGTAGGATTCACTTCTTTGTGTCCCTCCAGATTTTCCTTGTACTGCCGACAACACTGTCTGGTTTCTTTCCAATAATCTCAGTCTTGGATTTGCATTCGCACGAATGTCGAATATTGCTCCAAATATACTGCAAATCATAAAAGCAAAACTTTAAATTGTATTGCTATATTTTAAAGATTCTCTCAATACTCCTATCTTAAAATTCTAATCTGCGTATGCCGAAAAATATACATAAATGTGAACAAGCATTGAAGCAACAAATGTATTCAAATTAGTTGTAAATCGAATGTCAATAGCCTTCACTAAAATAAGTTTCCTTGTTAAGTTCTAATGGGATAATGTTTCAACATCTTATTACATTCTAAACTGTATCTTTGTATAACCTTCACATTCAAGTTTTCTTCTCTATTTAAGCATTCGATGATGACACATAAATTTTATCTTAAACTTACAATACAATGTAAATGAAGAATGATGCAGTTAAGTGATAAAATTATTATACGCATATGTATGCATAAGAAAATGATTCTATATCTAGAGTAATTTCATACACCTACGATAAATTCGTTTCTCTTATAATGATTACTATATTACAAACCACATTCTATTAGCTTCTTGATCGGACTTTTAATCGTAAATGTACATTTTTCTTTACAAGTCAGTTAGTCACCACCATCACAGGCATCAGATTTTTCTTCACATCATGAATCATACGCTATATATCAAAATAATTTATCAAGAAAATGGTTTATTTGGCAAACTGTGTGAGCCTCTGCAACTGCAACCTGCTCGATATCAAATTTCATTTAATGTATCATGGAAAACACACATTGTTTTATTTAACAAGCTGTATTTGTGCCTAAAAGTACGTACGTAAGGTACATTCTTTTCCAGTAATTGTAATCATACGCCATTGTACATATGGCATAGGGATATCAATATCAATCTACACCAACCTTCGAAAATATAACAATTGCTACGCAATGCACGTGAACGTCGTAGTTATAAAATGCTACCACCATAATTTACACGCATTAAGTAGATGTGCATCAAAAGCTAAAATTATATTAATTATTGTGGTTTTAGAATAACTATTTCTTATGTTTTTATAAGAACGGTACATTTATGACAAACCTTATGTGGTAAAATGAACAGAGATACTTCTTGGAAATATCTGAAAACTACACTGCACTGCCCGATTAATACTAAAATAGTTAGAATCATGGACAACATGCCCAGATAAAGAATCACGACACGAACTAGGTCCAGGTTCTTTTGACGAAAATCTGACACACGTACGACTTATCATTCATGCAAATAGTATGAACCACCATAATTTGCCATATGCAGCAAAGAATAATCCACCTAGGTATATCGGTATAATATTATTGGCAGATTTTAACTAATTGATAACCGATATCCATAACCCCACTCGATCCCAACTGGAACTGAATAGGAAAATGAACAAACTTTGTAATCTCTTATCCACTAAAGCTCGTATAATTAAACAATTAATGTTTCTCTTTAAAAATTGGTATATATAGGCTGAAAATTTGCCATACTCATGATGACATATGTCTTACTATAATTGCATTAAAATAGAGTAGCTAAGAAATTTTGAATACCTGGATCAACAGGATTTTTTTTGTCGTTTTCCGTATTGTGTCGTATTAGATGCCAAGTGCTTTTATCGCCAACCTTCATGTAACGCTTTTCACAATAAATAACATATACAGCTTACCTAAAACTATAAACACTGAAACAAAATTAACAGGCAAACAAAACAAACGTTATATGTCCATGAAAACCACTTTGGTAAAAGTTGTAAAAATGCCACGTTATGTATTCAAATTCCAAATAAACTTTCATTCGAGGAATTTCACGACAAACATAAAACTAATAACGACTAGCCTAGCGTAACTTCCAGCAACTTCTATTTTAATTTATGCTTATCAAAACCTGCAGCAGATCTTGGGGGTTTCTCAAAGATCGCTAGTTTAAGGTTAAGTTTTAACTCATGTTAGATTCATAGCTCTACTTTACATTATACTGGTAATGGTGCGTCATTAAATGGCAATTAACGCATCCCTAAATTTCTTACCATGCTTATTATGTCAATTTAAAGTGAGACATTAATATAAGTCTAATTAATAGGCACATGATTATATGTGTCGCATCAATACACCAATTTTTTACAAGAACATTCATTGCTAACTCAAGCTTAATGCACAAGTGTCCTACATTCTGCTCCTAATATATAATTTTTACAGCAAAAGTTTCTTACTGTGTATGTGCTTATTTATTTTTCCAAGTCACAATTAACGTCACATTACATTTCAGAAGTCATACTGCTTACGCACACTGACACATTACATAAAGAAAATCTATTTTATACATATGTTTGCATGATCTTAAGAAATGTAAAGTAATTTTTAATTTAATATTTACCTTATGATGTGATAGGTTTAAACGTAAGGTCGCTTTGGTTTGCTGTGTAGCGGCTCCATGAGGATCTTTATAGTGGCACTAATTTTCAAGCCTGGTATTAAATTTACGATGCGTTAAAAATCGGAGCAATACACATTTCAAAATTTAATTACCCAGAATATAAGGCCTTTTTTTGCCAATTTTTATTATATTGCATCAGTATCATATGTGGAAACCTTTTTTATTGTATTACGCATTGCCCTATTCAAAGTTTATTTTGCTCTCCAGGCAGTACATTGCATGTTTTTATATATACATATGTTTTATGTACTTATGTTTAAACTGAATGGATGGTTTCTCTGCATCTGCCCTACATAAAAAAGTATGGATATCATCCATATATATAATGGATAACGTGAACTGAATCCTGGTATGATAGTTGCCGGAACCATGTAGCGTAAAGCGTATTACTTGAACTTCTACAAACTACACTCAACATTCAACATGTGCAGAAGAAATGTATATAGAATTCATTAGGTATATATTGATCATAAAAAGTTCATTTGGTTCAGTTCATTGGTTATCCATACTTCCCAGTTTAACTCACCAAATGCTCTTCTGTTATTTTGCCCAACATTCATGGACTCTCATACTCCTTTGTTTGTGGTAAGATGCACTGCACTGATGAATAAGACTACCTGGACATTGACACTTATTTATTCTGTTATACCATATTAGCTGCGAAACTATTTCATAAATTGAATTATTTTGGTTCGTGGTCAAACTAAAAAACCATTCTGCGTGGTAGGATGAAATTGCATTAGTGTCAATAAGTATCTGTCTGTTTTTAGATTGATGTGGAGTATGAATCGCAATACAGCATTTTAGTCTTGAGCTCTCTCTCTTGTCATCTTGAATGATTACATTGATATCCGGCATAGTACAGATCAGTTGTGCTGTGACTCTGGGTCTGCGTTTGATGAAATCATATTATCTTTGTTGACGATGAATTTCCTGACGTAAGTGCTTTTCTCAGTAAAGCATGGGCCGATGATGAGAATGAGAGTCAAAGCCAGCAGTTAGTAAGATACAATATTATTAGTACTGTCTGCAACGCAGAACACAGAATATTTATCCCAGATAATGCTGGATCTTGTAATAACAGAATTTACCTTTTTGGGATAAACGGGATGTATGCATATACCTTTCAAGCGTAAAGTTACTTTTGTGCTTTCTCCTGCTATTATTAAGCAGGAATTGGTATCAGGAATAGGTTTTTTCTCCGTTGATGGCAGATGCATGTGCCATGTAAGGGTACTACAATTTGTTTACAAATGTACTTTGAATTAAGTTTTTATTTCATCAAAAGATATAATTTGTGATGGAAAAGTTAGTACGACGTAGTTTAGCAATGCTACTAAATAATTACAAGAAAAATACGTTACAAAATTTATTTGGGTCGCGTAGGAAGACGCTTCCTGCCATAACAAACAAATCTGGTTGAATACAAATTCGTACACAAAAGAATGTTTTATTCTGGATCAGATAGCTTTGGAAAAACAAACGAGCTAGTGGAAAATTTATTTTGCAAGTTGTTTGTAAGTTTTAACGTATGTAAATCTTTGCATTTCAGTAATGCTCACATCTGGATTCATACGTATATTTGTGAGTGATTCGCATATTTCATTCTTGAACATGCGTTCTTTTTGTGGTGGTTGCATAAATGACAGAACTAAATATATGTAGGTATATTATGACCATTTCAATAAATTTTCTATAACCTAGATATTTATTCATAGCGTTTTCTTGTTTTTAGTTATACGTTATTATGTACCTGTGTAAATATAAAAGGTAAATAGCGTTAAATTGGATACTAACCAGACACAGAAATGTTTGGGTGCTTTTACAAATTTTCTTGAGTTATAAATAAATACATCTCCATTTTAAATATCTATAGAAAAATGTATAAATATTTAGGGCCAGATTTTCCGATCTTCTAGAATCTTATGCAAATTATATTGATGGAATTACTTGCGTTAGCAAGTCTCTGGCATTGAATAACACTAAAAGTAAGAGCTGTAAAAGTCAATCGTCTAATATAGATAATGTGAGCTCAACATAAATTGCTTTTAGTTTAGTAACCGTTTTTAGTAATTTTATCGTCTTCCACGAAGTCCTTATGTAAAATCGTTTTATAAGGTATCCCACTTACCATTTTCAATCTAAATGTGTGACGTCAAAAGCATCTTGCTTAAAAGAGAAACGGTGTATTCATATTCAAGCCGTCTACAGCTCCGTTTACGTACTCCACGGTCGACAAAGTTTATTTCCATTAGGAGCTTGTCTGTTGTCGTCGTGCAATTCTTTTGTGTCCTCATTACTGAGAACAAGGCTCTCTTTCGTACTTTCTATTGCTGGACCTTTGTTCAACGAACCAAGATGTGCTTTCACTGTTTATTCTTCTCAGCTTTCATGTTTGCAGTATGAATACCTCGAATATCATATAAGACTTCTAAACTGGATTTGGCGAAGTAAAGACGCATTCAGTTTTAGCATTTCTTCATACAGAAACTTTTCATAAATATTTTGGCTGTTTTCATGCTTAATAAATTTATGAAATTGAAAATTGTATAACATTCTCGTTATAAATATAAGAGATTTTGTCCTTTTGCATTGTAATTTTTCGTTTTCATGTAAAGAGAAAATGTGGAAATGGCACGCCAAGACATTGTGCCCATGTATTAGTACTTATTAGGTTACATCAAGCGCCGTATGTTTTGGAAAATGTTTTTTAAAACTGTATATCGTGTAATGATTCTACGAAAACACATCTCGAAATTGCCTACATAACATTATTACGAGAAGAAGAAGCATCGTGTATTTGAAAGGGTATGTATCGCTTAATTTTTCAGAGGGATAAAACATATTGCCTTGACTTGGAATTTAATGCACAGAGCTTTTAGTTACACTTAAAATTGCCCATATGTTACCGAATCCATGTTGAAAGTTTTTGATGGGTAAACAGATTTGTTGAGTGATGTAACACAACGTGTGGCTGTGGCTAAATTTGGCATTGTCAAAACTTAGTTTCACCAAAACAAGTTGTCTTCAAAATATTATTCGAAGTGAATATGTAGTACAAAGTAAAGTTTTGCGCCTTTACTAATAGCTTCAACTAATCCGAAGTTTAAAACCTAGATAACATTGTAATATAACAAGGTCCTACATTGTGTTAGTATGATTAAAGAAGGTACATATTATAATCTATAAGCTGTTTCGTTTGGTGAGAATATTTCCTCTGAATAAGCCCTTTTTACTTTCACACTATTTTCTTAAAGTGTTAATTTGCATTTTTACTCGTTTTACTTGAGTTTGATGTTTATAAACCAGCAGGGTACATGGTACTATGTTACATATAGCGTACATAATATACTTATCAAGCCTTCGGTGTAAATATTGCTACAGTTGTTAGAGAGAATTTCCATGATCCTTCTGTAAACCGATTTACAGTTCTTTTGTGTTTCTAATGGAACTTTGTATAAGGCTGTATTCAAGAGAATTAGAAATAGCAAGTCTTTAATTTAAGAACGGTTGCCGAAACATTTGCAAATGGAAAAGTATGAAGTGAAACTGAAACCAAAGTGATTTCCCCCGTTCATGATTGTTGTCTGATATTTCTACTTCACATGTTACAAACTCCAAATATTGTCCTTTGTTCTTGTTTGATTTACTTTTTACATGTGTATCACACAACACATAGGAAGCCCAGATTAACTAGAAGCATTAAAAACTGCCTGTCATATAATAGACTATGTATAAAAAACGAATTGTTCCTGCCACAACCCATACTTTGCTCTAATATTCTACATTTACACATGTGAGGACGGTGGATAAACCTTCACAATGTGCAGAACAAACCTATGTAGCTAATAAAATCAGTTATAGTCGAATGAAAGAATATTGGTTTTGGCGAGACAGTTTTCGCTTCCAAACATCTCCTTGGGATGTCGGGTTCAATCAAGTCTCTTTGACAGTGAGAAGAATAAAGAAATTCTCCAATGAAAATCCTTTTACTGCTATGTAAAAGGAAAAAGAAAGCATTGTTCCTTTCAGTCCCTTGTCGTTCATCTATCAACGGATACCAAAAAGAAAATTCTTGAAACATTATTTATGGTTTATTACATGTAAGTAGGTGTATGCAATACTGGAAACAAACCACATAATATGTACTATTTGTAGCTGTGGTTTGTGGAGGTGTATGGCAAGCGGGCTTAAATATCAATACTAACGAATTCTCTCATTTTGTTGCTGGAGTTAATGTATAAGTATCATTATTATTTCACACGTAAGAGATTCAAATTCAATTCCAACTCATTCGTGACTTAAGCATTGCGAAGAAGCCCATGCTATCCAACAAAAAGAATAAAAGCTTTCATACAAGTATTTGTTTGCATAAAATACTGTAATTAAGTAAATGAAACATCATGTCACTGTCTGGGTTTAGTAAATACATGTCCCCCAATCATGTAAATTGTTTCTAGTTGACTAATCAAAGCTCCCTTTGTAAACTGCTTGAAACATTTCTCAAGTGTGGAATCAAATAAAGCAGTGAATATGTTTGTACGTATTTTCAAATCTACAAAGATCTTCTTTCTACTAACGAAGTCACGCTTTAAGATTCTAATATTTCATCCAACTCTTTTTCTTAGAATGCATACATAAACACTACATCCTCTCCATGAAACTTGAGCTTTACTTAAATATGTACAATATAATCACTACTGCTTCAAAACAAATAGGTAGATAGAAACAACAACACATCTATGTAATTCTGCAACTACTCAAACTACTGCAAAGCTGACAAAAATTTAGAGGAATATGAAATATTCACTGGCAAAAAATCCAAGCGGTTGCAATCTAAAAATCAAGAAGAATTAATTTGATATAACTGTTTTAGCATTCAAAGAAAGTTGAACAGTAAAGATGCCTTTCCATTGTCATATTACCGAAGATGTATCATTTTCTTAATGTGCCCCCGTGTAAGTAAAGTAGTGGCCTTAGACCAAAACCCACAACAAGTTAGCATATTACGTTGCACAACACCCTATATGCTCCGCTGTGTTGAGGATTGAGATGCGATGTCTGAATAAACTTGTGTAAATTTTAGTCATCTTTATCAAGCAAACGTTGATACAGACTAAAGTGAAAGCAACTCGTGATGCATAATGTCATGTCGTCTATTTTTGAATTCCGCATACACATGTTGTTTACTATTTACAACAGAGTTTCTATGATAGATATAAACAGAAAGCCCATTTCATTTACATCTAACTATGTATGTACATGATGTTGCTAATGCTTTTTGAGACCCACCCCTGAAATTTCTTATTCTCAAATTCAATGTCATCAGGTAGTCATCTGGGCATTTTTTGACCCCGGACTAAGACCATTTTTGTAAAGCAACTATCTGGCTACAAAAATCCAATTTAGTTTTATCAGTAGGCAGACTGGTTAATTTTTTGGAGCACGATTAATTTAATTACAATTAACGTAAGCTCACTGTACATGTAACGACAACGACATGGCCAAGGTTGATAGGAAAGAGGAAATATTGCCAAAGAGCTGATGGTCTATCACGAATTGAAATCGTATGTGTTGAGAGACTAGCAAGAACAAGCATTAATCTCAAGCAAACCATATTGAAGTCATTAACTGATTCCGCCAGGCAGCTACAAGTACTTTGGTTTATTCATTTTCCAGAATCATGTAAATTTTGAATCCAGTTTGGTTTGGTTCTTACGATGCTTTTAGACTTCGTTTGTATAATTATGGATATCAAGTTTCACGTTTGATGTCGATTCTAACAGTTCAAGGGAAAGCAGTATCAGCAAGTTTTTCATGTGTAATACTAGAAGCTCTCCTGTTACTACTTCCTTCTTCCATTTTCTCTGCAAAATAATACAGACACATTAAAAGATGACTGCTTTAATAAAGTCTTTACTTTCATCATGGAATATTTTTCATACTTGTAACATTTGTCAAGAAAACAGATGTTTGCACATTATGTATTATAGCCTTTTTATGCATGCGTCCATGCAAAACATTACTACACTCATAAAATAATTAAGATCCAATCAACGACTTTTAATGAGAAACGACTACTTATGAAGAGCATATTTCATCTTTGATGATGTTCTAACAAATTATTTTGACAAGAGATAAAAAGCGTCAGCGAGGTGTACAGCCTAAATCAAGTAGAAAGCCGTTTTATGTTGAGAAAATGAAAAACAAAACCATATGGTACCCATACGCAGCTCTATGAAGAAAGAACTAGAAACCATGCAATGGGCGCATTTTTTACATTCCTTTGTTAGAATTCAAATGAAATACAATGCAATCTTGTTTTCGCCTTTTTTGCCATTTGAACACAGGTATTTCTTGTAATTGTATGTGCAGAGTGTGTGCTGTATTCTTAATTAAGCAATTTCATAATTTCTTCTCATCAAAATAAAAAAAGAAACATTGCGACAGAGAAAGAGAATGTTGTATTTTTCATATTTGCTGTATCAAAGTATGATTTCGTTCAACCTTAGTTTATGAGAAGAGTATCCGTATCAATTAAAATTATTGCATAATTGTTGTAAGATAATAAGGATAATTTTTAGTTAATTACCTCAAACTTAAGTTACATGCTCCAGGATAAATTTTGTTTTTAACTGAATTAGAATATTTGAATAGAATAAGAATATCTGAATTAACTTCTGAGGAAGACAGAGGTTTACTGTCGAAAGCTCGAGAAAATTAAAAGAATTTTAATTTCAAATGACGACCATGGGCTCCGTGATAAATAATCTTAACTAATAGAATATCCAGCCTGTTAGCAGAAAGCGTAGGGTCACTTTTCTTCAAATAATATATATACATATATACCTGTATGTATCTGAAATTATATGCGTTGGAATTAATAATACGAATGTCCTATATGTATATGTATTTTATATGGTAAAATCAAATCCAAAACATACTTAGGTAAAAAGTTTTTCCATATCATTTTCAATCCAGGTAAGCATAATGGAAAACAAACATATATTTCTTTTTCAGCAAATTATCAAGGCTACTTAAGGTAACATGAGTTATATATGGCCATAGTACAAGTGAAAAACGCTTATCAAATGACAGCACGCATGCTGAAGGTGATGCAAAAAGGGAGTAATAAACTGAGAAAGAAAGCTTTTTTACGTTTTGAGTATTCTATAAAAAGCAGTACGTAAACACACGAGTGGAACCATTCCTCACCGTCATCTTTGTAAAAGCAATCTCCCTGTACCTGTTCCTTTTGTGCCCTGTGATAAAAATACACAATCCATTTTCCAGCTTATAAACGCTATTCTTGTGCCAGAATGATGGTTTTGGCGAGTGATGATGTACGTGGTCGATCGGTTTTGCTGCTATGTGGATAACATAGAAACATGGTTGTGTTATCCTTTCTGTAGTCTTCAGTCATCTACACATTTTCTCCCAGGCTGGTGATACTACGGTGGAGTGTCAGAGGTAGTATTCATATGAACATCTGGTGGTACTAACTTTATCCTCTCACATCTTCTTTAGAAGGAAAGAGAGCAGTTTGCATCACCGGTGATCCTTAGGTTGACTTTTTGTGCTGAGTGAAATGTAATACTGCACACAAGAAACTATAAGTTTAGCGTCCAGAACGTGGTTAAATGCTCTGGATTTTTAAGTTAAATGTTGTTACAAAAAATTATTTTTTACTAAGGATAGCGTATTAAAAAACGGGTTAAGTTATTTCAGTTGTGCGCAGTCTGCATCATCATCGGACAGGAACGTAAATGTAAGTAAAAGAATTGACGTATAGCATTTAGTGTAATTTTGATGTTCATTGTGAATTCCAAATGCGTACATACTAGTAATAATGAAATTAAATTTGGTAGAATTGTCGTAGAATTAGTTCTGTATTGTGTTAAGCAATATTATATTAGTATTATAAACTGTAAGGAATAGTTGACCCCTTTAAAATCGTCGTTATTCGTACTCCAAACCAAGTTGACAAAAATTGTTTGAAAAATAAATCACGAAACATTTAAGGTACAAATTGGTTTAGAATCAAACAAGTATTTTTTATTCACAATTTATCAAATTCCCCATGTTTTAAGCAATACAGGCAGTTCATACATCGCAATCGCTGTTGTTGGAGTTGAATAATTAATTACATGGATAAGGGATTTGTATGTATGTACACAGCATCATAGCAGCGTAAAATGTCAAAATATACACAAAAATACCTACTGCAGCAAATGCCTTTCTGTTTCCTTAAATAATGCTTGAAATTTAAATGTGACTAGATGTCTAATTAATAAATTAAAACACAAACAAAACTTCAGGTCGTACTATAGTTGATAAGTAAAAGTGACAACGCTACAGGTAAATCCTTTGTCAATGTCTTCCGCCTACCTGAGTTATTAAAAATCCTTTCCGTAAGCCTCACTTCATACATTATGTCATTTAAAAATTCAGATTAATCGGCTTACTCGTAGCATGACAGCAGCTCTCATTACTTGTTTATTTATTTTTCTCTATTGGGGCCACACGGCACGACCGCACTTAAAATTAGCATAAGAAATAAAAACCAATCCTAAAGTATTTATCGACAATGTTCATGTACATTTGCACTACATAGCATTGCGTACATACTCAGACATCAGAAGGCTATGTGGCTCCGGAATAGGTGGTATTGTCTTAACACGTATTATTGTTGTTAAATGGTGGCCTGTTGGNTTGCACTACATAGCATTGCGTACATACTCAGACATCAGAAGGCTATGTGGCTCCGGAATAGGTGGTATTGTCTTAACACGTATTATTGTTGTTAAATGGTGGCCTGTTGGCCTGACGTAAATCTCTTATAATATACAGTGACGTCAATATGAAAATTATAAATAATGTATTTGGTACCAATTATTTTATGCACAGAGACGCCTTCCTTGCGTGCAGAAAATATGTAAATCTAGCAAGTAACCAGAGTTTAGGCACGTACATGCTATGTTTTGCATCTGCAAAAAGGCAAAGATTCAATCAGAAGCTAAGATTATCATGAAAACAAGAGTGTATGACAGATTGGGTTGGCAATCGGGTGGAAAATTGAAATGCGCAGAAATTAAAGTTAAATAAATTATTGTGTCCCTGGGAATCCCGCATAGCCATTTATCACCAATCTTGCATGTATTCTTTGTCTAAATAAATGTCTCGTCAAACATTTAGTCTCGTCGTTGGATTGATTTCTCAGGTGAGAAAAGATACTTCAAAATTTATTTAGCGATGACATATCCCTCATATGTAAGTTTTTTGACGTTGTATTATCTGAGATCGAACATATTGAAATGTAGTCAGCCATGACGTACATAAAACACGCTAGCGCTCATGCCATACTTTGTTGCAATCAGTAATCAGTAGAAAAGTAAGAATAATAAGTATAATGTTATAGCTTCGTATTCCATGAGTGAATGAATAAATCATAAATTGTGAATGGATGGCACCACGGTACTGTAAAGCTAGCATAACAAACCAAATGGCCAAAAAGAGATGAAACAATGTTTTCCTTGTTTTGCAAAATGCGTTTATTGATGCTAAGAGCCAATCCATCGTACCAATTTACATCCGGTTTTTAACGTTTATGTTTTGCTTGTCATATCCTTTTTTGTCAGTAAAATTATATCGTCACTAACTTTGCATAGTCGTTTTGAACGTCAGAGGTTTACAAGCCTGTAGCGGGCTGCTGTTACGAAAATGAGGACACAATTTAAGAAGAAGTTAAAATTTAGAGAACATAAAGTACGTCAAAAGAATTTGTAATTGAATTACTGTGTAACTTGTCAGAATGAAAGAAAATATAAATACATATAAACAGCCCATTCATATTCATCCGCACTGCATTGTTTCCGCATCCTAAGTACAAAACTGACACAGGAACTTAACTCTTAATCATGATGTCCCAATTGATAAAAATTCATTCATACAAAAAATCTATATACCTACTTGCAGATAAATTCAGCTTGATAATGGACAACCAACTCTTGAACAAGGTAACATCGTGGATGCCATGGACCAAGAATGGAAGAAGATCGAGTTTAGAAACAAGACTTTTAGATGAACAACCAAATCTATTACTATCATTGATCCATCCAGATGTAAGTTTATTTTTGGCTATTTTGCGACTACCAGCAACATGGAAAGTCAATTTTAAAGAAACCGATAATTAACTGTATATCTGTCATAACAGATAACAGACGTGGTACTAAACTATGTGGATCCAAAATCACTCCTCTCCTTACGCTTAGTCTGTAAAACGACCAAAACATGGGTGGATCAAGTAAAACATATATCTCGGCTTCGCATCATACTGCATACCGGAATAGGAAACAAGAAAATGAAGAAAGTATTGAAATCTAAAACACAATGGTGCAATTTTACTCTAGGATATGAGAAAATTCCGAAAGATGACTATCTCGCCGAATTTTCTCAGAGATTCGGACACACTGTAAGGGTTCTAGAGGTCGGCTCGGTAATTGGAGGTCAAGCCGCTTTTAACCTACTGAGTACATGCCATTGTAT
>JAHZNG010003355.1:0-17630 GCA_027744375.1 Orchesellides sinensis
TTTAGGTATATTACATGTTTAAATTTAAATTACAACGAATCTCTGACAGAAATACAGAAATAAGACGGTCCAAGTCCAAACGAATAATAATATGTTGAAGCGATGACAGAATTTCAAGCAGGCATGCAATATAATGTTTATTTCTCACTCAGCCTTAACATTCACCAGTATTGCAAATAATTTTACACTGGGTGGGATGGAATGAAGTAAAAATACATGCATCAGACGATGATTCCAGTTTACGAGTTTTATACGACATGACATCAAATCCGAAAACCCGACAAAATTGAGTCGTCATTTTGTGATAAATTTACATATTACAGCGACTTTTATTTTAAGGTACATTTATGTTGATGCAGATTTACCAAGATACGTATAAAATTGCAATAGTGTAAGTGTAACGGATGACAGGGTTAAAAAACGACGCCAGTAAGTGAGGAGATTGACTGGACACACCGTATTCATGTATGATATACGCAATTGTAAGACTCATTCGTTCTCTCCATTTTGTGATTGGAATATCGGAGCAAAAATTGCAATACTGTCTTGCGAAAGATTTGAACTTTGAATAGATCATAACATCAAATGAATTTCATGTGTTTAAAAAGTACATAGATGCAGCAATAACGCTACTAATTCATTATCATCGTGATTTTTAGACTTTTGCAGTACATGTACTTTGCGCTTAAAATGAAATACAAAGGTGCAACATTCTGGTCCTTCCTTGATAATTGCTTAATTATAATAATTGCTGCATTGTACATTTCTACAAATTTTCATAAATGCAAATACGGTCAAACTAGGCTAATTGTTCAATGATTATGTGTGTGTATCTTTTATTTTTTATTATGCAATGAATATGGATGAATGTTTAAGCAAACCTAGCTCTACGCTTAGCAATTTATTCGCTACAAGAATTGTACCATCTTACCATGTATATACACCCCTGCTAGTTTTTTTCTAGTTGGTTTAAGTAATAACATCATTAACCCAAAGTAAAGTGCATTCACATTCTTCTCACTCACACCAGCAAAAATCAACATTTTAAATGTAACTCGAGGAACTTGTTACCGTCAAAAACGAAAGTTAATTTGGTCTATCATCATATAACATCAATTATACCAGCTACAGGCGGCGAGCATTTAATAAAGTCAGATATTTAGGATCCCGACTTATATTTTGTCACTGTCAACAGTCTCATCAACTAAATTTCGCGTAGAATTATCAGAAGAAATTATTGCATTATGATGCCCTAATTAGCCATGCATCAATATATCGTGTCGTAAGTTCGCAATTTTAATTTCACAGCTCAGCCAGTAAAGAATTTTATTAACAAGTACAAAGTACAGATCTACAAAAAGGCAGGTTCAAAAGATCTACCATTGCAATTTGTTAACCCTTGATGCTTTGCGTAATATGCAACTGTCTAAAACCTAATGAAACGTGAAACTATACACAAGAAGTTGACTTTATGTCACGGTGAAAGAACGATAACCTCAAGTCACCAATACTCTTCCTTATCCTAAAACTCCAAAGCCAGAACCCGTAATCTTTATGACAAAGACTGAGAAAACCTACCACTGAACTTTCTCAACCAAATAATTTAATCTATGTACAAGAGATTTCCGGTACTTACCGTTGTTGCATTGGATATCAGAGAATTTCCAGCCTGAACCTGCTGACAGTTAGAGACTCCCGTCGAGCAAGAAAAGTTACTATTCGCTACCACCACTCCNATGTACAAGAGATTTCCGGTACTTACCGTTGTTGCATTGGATATCAGAGAATTTCCAGCCTGAACCTGCTGACAGTTAGAGACTCCCGTCGAGCAAGAAAAGTTACTATTCGCTACCACCACTCCCGGTGAAGGTGTACTAGTTCCATTCATAACTATCCCAGTTTTTCTCACTTCTAGACCAACTGTTGACGTTCCAGTGGACACTGAATTGGATGGCATTACTGGAGAGGTAGTCAATCCTGATGTCATGCTCGTGGTGATTCCTATACCTGTCCCATTCATCCCTCCACCTGGTCCACAGCTGTTTGTGGAAGCATCAAAATTATTGCTTGTGTTACTCCCATCTTTACTTAAACAGCTCATCATCGGGGTTCCATTAGGCATGGCCATGGTCATACAGCCAACTTCTGCTTTGACCACCATCGGACCATTTGTGCTCGCTGTGGTGGTGGATGAGGTCTGAAAATCACTCTGAGTACCACTACTCGTCGTCTGCGACAAGTTTGGGGCGGTCATTGTCATAGCCATATTTATGGTGACTTTTAATAACTGTTATCAAATCAAACAAGATAACACCGTTTCTTCCTTTGGAGTATGGCCCTACACACAAACAATACAACCTAAGACCCCAGTTTTCTTTCCTAGAAACTTGCTCCGTGACCCACGTAATATAATATCAAACTTATCACGGTCTAAAGCTTATCTCCTCTTTCCTATTAACTGTTTGATTTGGACAATATCACCAGGAGTGTTTTTATGGAACCTTGTCGAACACTGCACGCACTGTACTTAGGTATTATAGACACAGTACAGAAGAGTAGTCGACTTTTATGTTGAAAAACAATGTCACTTACGAACCATGAAGCTTTTTTCATTCGGCTAAATATAGATTTTTTAAAATGAAGACGTTGTTGGCTCAGGTTGTTCCACAACTCCTGAAATCACAAGCACACACAAAAAAATATATCCCCGCATATATTAAACATTTTAAAGAAGAATCAACAATAGGAAAATGTTAAAACCAAATTTCCACACAGACATACTTTGAAAGATTCCATATGAATGAGCAAAAGCGTGCACAACCACATAAGCATAGCATGAAACAAAATGCATTTTTCTTTATGCGAATCTGGTATGCATACAAAAATCTGCCAAAAATCTTTAAGAAAAAAACCAAAATGTGCATCACGCAAGAACCTTATCAGGTCATATAAGTACCTACCTACATCTGAGTTTACAAATAAAAAAGTTATTACGGAAAGACAAATCATTATGAAAGGTTTTGTAACATGCATTGTTTTATTACGGATGCGTGTAACGTTCGTAAATAGCTACTGTTTTGATGACTAAAGTAATTTTAATTGGCTTTACTACACTTTTTAAAACATTCTTTTTGATACATAAGTAGCAACATTTGGCATGTGACTTACTCTATATGACTCAGAAAAAAATATCCTGAAAGAAATCATTGTATTTTTGTAACCAACCAGACAACCAGCGACCTGTATTTAATAGTAGGAGTTTCGCTAGGCTTTTTTGGTGTTTACAGATTTTTTTGCTAATCACATCCATGCAGATTTACATCACAGCAGATGCAGTGTTTTTTCTACATAGATAAATCCTAAATTAACAAATTTCCTCGTGTGCGTTTGAATTCGCACCAATTAAATCTTATCTACAGACAAAGACAAATTTTACAAGAAATTTACACAAGAGAGTACCATCAAAACATCCTGTTTTTACATGTACATTGTATACAGCAGATAGCTCATGACTCATTAACTTTTTTCTACTAAAAATAAAAATAAAAAACGATTGTACCTTACCTACACCAAAGGAAGAACACACGGACGATTACTTCACCCAAATTTATTAACTTCTTAAGAGAATATGTCACGAACAAAAAGGTTGACAGCGATCACAATCGTTTTCATATGAAAACTTCACAAACACTTTGACTTATCCGTATATATTATTGTAGATAACAACAAAACAATTCATTTCTAGAGGCTGTTAAGTAGCTTACGGATTATTTTTCAAGAAGTATCAAAACACATCCTTTTACTGCGATGATATATATTTACTACGTACAACGTTGTTGACAATATTGGCTGTCAAATCACAATAATCTAATATTTGGTCAGATCTGTTTGTATTTACATGTGTCTTGATAAACAACTATTTACTCCACACAAAAATTTAAATGTCACAGGTCGCCGGATTGAATACCATTTAATATTACAATGAACAAGAGTATATATTCAGATCTCTTTGTAAATAAAAATAATATCTGTTCAACTTTTTCCCAGAAGGCCTTGACAGATTACAATAATAAACAATTGAGTATTTTCTGGTTAAATCAGCATCATCACAACACTTTTGTATTCTTCCCAATCACATGTCAATCTTTCAACATCCCCGAAAAAAATGACTTTCTTGATTAATTAACTAATTAATTCCCTTCTTCATACGACAGATCTTTTTCTCCTTCTTTTTAGATCAAACCAGAGGGAAACAAAGCAGTAAAAAAGAATTCGACACACACGCTTTTTTACAGTGTATTTTTACTCTGGGCATATTAAAAAGAGTATTTCTTTTTCTTACGGTTTTATTCAGATACACATCGCGTCTTCTTTCCGCTTGTTGCTGAAAACTCCAATTTTTTGCAGCTCTGCTGACAAGATGAAAATTATACGTTGAGATCTTCCTTCCGACAAACTCCAATTTAACAAAAGAGCTCTGCTCCTCTTTCTTCCTCTTCCTCCAAACAAACAGAGAAGGGAAACAGCTTCACTGCATTTTTTCCTTTGTGCATACGAAAAACATGGAGAGAGATTCAGAATATTATTATTTTAAATTCCAAACGACCACCGACATCAAGAGATTCTGTTGTGAGGAGAGCCAAACGCTGAGTGAGCCAGCTCAGTAGGAAGTAAGCTGCCCAAAGTGTAAAAAAAATTGTTAAAAGCAGTTTGGAATTTGGAATGGAAAGAGCAAACGTTGTTTTGGTTCAGTCAGAGTTGCACAAGAAAGATCCTTTTATACAAAAAGCAACATGATCTCTTGAGTGTGACTGTGTATCTGTCTCACTGGCAAGCTAAGCTTGTATTTAAAATGCATGTAATACTTACTCCCTTACCATGTAATACATACCTTTACTTGGTGTTTTTACATAGGGACAGATACGTCAAAATGCATTTGCAGATACTTATATATATATGTCACTGTGTATTTTCTTGTATATGAAGGCGGAGCTTATTTCCATACGGGCTGTTCACACATAACACACTTCTCTAAAAGGTTTATTGTAAAAGGATGTAGATTGATTTCTGGTGTAGTTTGTGAACGTACACAGTTTTGATGAATATTGCCAAAAATACATACTTAGTTAGGGGGTAGGGTATGTGTATTTGAATATGACTATAAAGTATTACATACATTGACGTCTGTGGAATATGAGAATAGGCGGGAGCGTTGAATATTTTATCGATCCATGTGCTTTTCCACAACATTAAAACAGATACCTATTTACATACTCTTCAAGGTTGAGGAATACATACGAATTACTTTGTATTTGATACATACATTCATATTTATATACCTGCCCATGCATAAGGAGAAACTGTAACAAAGAGACACATTGTCATTATAATCAGTCAGAATGAAACAACACGTATTTTATAGCCCATCACAATCCATTATCAGGGTTGTCATTGTGCATATGTGATGAAAGGGTTTTTGCATGATGCCTCAGGTAGTCTCAGAAGGAAAGTGAAAAGAATGATTTGTCTTACAGTTTCTCCTTATGAACATACGAATTACTTTGTATTTGATACATACATTCATATTTATATACCTGCCCATGCATAAGGAGAAACTGTAACAAAGAGACACTATGATCAGTCAGAATGAAACTACATATATTTCATAGCCCATCACAATCCATTATCAGGGTTGTCATTGTGCATATGTGATGAAAGGGTTTTTGCATGCCTCAGGTAGTCTCAGAAGGAAAGTGAAAATAATGATTTGTCTTGCAGTTTCCGGTTCTTATTCATTTCATTTTCCTTCTAGTTTTTACGAGAAATTAAAATGGGAGCTTGATTCCATTTTATAAAATTAAAATGCAAAAAATAAGGATATGGTCGGATGTGCAAAATCTTCTATGGCACGGTACCTCGGGTTCGGGTTAAACATTGTATACGTTATTTATTACCTGGGAAAATAAAAGTTGATAAGCAAAAGATAAAACAAGGCCTTAGTAGGGATAAATTACCTGGTATTCGGGCAAATTATTTTCTGATTGAATTTTATTTTTTTTGTTGATTAACGTTTGTTTGGAGAATTTCAAGTGATGTTAGCTACCCGGGTAAATTAAAGATTTTGCATGGTTGGATATGCTTAATGTAGAGTTTGGTGAAAGCATTGGGTGCATTTAACAACGCCAACTTTCTCCCATTTTTCCATAGCTTGCTAATATTTTAACTTTCACTTTTATGTAAAAAGCTATTATTTTGTAGAATCTATACATAAATTATATACTACGGGGAAACATAGGGAGCTATTAAGATACGCACAAACAAGACAATGTATGCCTTGCAGCACATAATAATTCTGTATTGAGAGTTTCCTTTTAATGATGCAATGGCGGCTTTCTTTTTACTCGTGCCGCATTTTGTTTTAAAGGCTGATAGCACAATAATACATAACAGCTGAAGAAACACAAAAAGCAATAACTATTTAGATTGACTATTATTAAACAAGCATCTTGCTTTCTCCGGAATGAATGAGTCGGGCCATTTGAAATGTATTGGAGAAAGTTGGAGTTGGATGTGCTTACTTTCTCTCTCTCAGCTATACAAATGGCAATATGCTCTTATCTATCTATCTTTAGTCTTTCTTGTCAATTACATTTGTATAGTTGAGTAGGGTGCATTATAAAACCATATAAGCAATATTCTCCGTTTTGCTATTTGGATCCACTTTCTCCAGCTCTCTTCTTGTCTAGAGCTTCCGGGTCTGGATTATCAGTCTCTGTTGAAGACAGCGTGTGTGCTTGTAAGTAAGTCCGTTTATTACAGTGAAGACCTCTTCCAATGCTTATGAGCTCTTACTTGGAATCGAATTTTTTCTCTTGTGTATCTTCATGAACGTTAATATAAATGCACCAAAGCTATTTCCAACTATTTCCGTAGACAGACATATCATTTTTTATATACGCCAAAGTAGTTATCGTTAGCAATTCTACTTGTGAATTGCAACTGTCTCTGTTTAATCCAGTTATTTATTCAATGTACCCAAAAATAATACCATGCATGTAGTTTTTTTGTATGAACTCCCGGAATGAAGGGAATCTCAGCTTCCACATGTAAAAGTGGCGAAGGATTTTTATAGAGTCGTCATTCACATTATATTTTAGGGCTTTATGTATATTGCTTTCTTGGAGGATCCATAGTGAAAGGAAAAATGAGGGCCTTACGTCAAAATATAGGGATAGCTTTTGCTATTAGAAATTTTCCTGATCTCTTCCTTTAGAGGAAAGCCTATGAAGAAAACCGGAACTGGGATGTAAGCGGGGATGGAATATAAAAATGCAAAATTATACTAGGAGGAAATTAGGATATAGTCATAGCTTAGCGTTCCATGCAATGATTTCTTCCGCATATATGGTATTGTGATACAAAAAAACTACATAGGAAATAGGAAAGTAGGAGGTTTCAGTAGGTCTCATTCAGATCCTCATCTCAAATCAAAATCAGGAGGAAAAAAGAGACGCTCATCTTGGCTCTTTTCATCCAAATCTCATTCTAGTCCAAGAAAAATCGTATCTTTTTTAAGGATCTGCACGCAATACTGATGATGATCCTTAGCGATTTGTATGGAATACGGAGGAGGATTGTCTAGATCAGTGAGTGAATTTGATATGAAAGGAAATACTTTATGCTGGCTTTATCTGTAGATTTCTGGTTTTGAAATTAGATGCATTCTTTTATGCAGAATTTACACAATACAATTCACAGAGGAAAAAGCATTAAATGGTTTTAGCTACGTAAGCACTAAAAAACTGGTTTATGAGTATGTAGATACTCTTTCTTCATAACACAATATGACGACGATCCTTTGCATATGAAATTTGGCAAAATATTATATTACATTAGCATTCCTCCAGTCCCACTTCAGGTTCTGTCAAATTCTTAAATTGTACGAAATGAAGCATCTCTTCACTCTTCACAGATATAACGTGGGCTTCTTTCTGTCTTTCACAATTCCCCTTTCAGAGGTATGTATGTGAATTTGTGAATCCATAATAACATTTTGGAATTCCATCATCTCATATTTTCATCCTTATGTACATCTCTTCCTATTTTAATCATTACCACACATACATATAGCCTACGACTGCAAACATCTCATCCTTCCATTTTAGTATAAAGCAGCAAAGTGCACATTGTTTTTTAGAATTCAATTGGATCTTGTATTGTGTATGGTTATGGGACCGCAGTTTGTGGTTATTATTGCGTGATGTGTTGGTGGTGAGGGACCCATTTTCTACGACTAATGCACCCTTTTCTCCCGTTTACATTTCTGTGCATGTTACATACTTTTCCTTAAAAGCTGTGTTTGGTTTTTCACCAAAGCATAAATTACCCTAGCATGCTATTCATTAAAATTGGAACTCCTTTAGGGCTGGAAAGAGTCCATACGTTTCTAAAAACATGAATCATGATGTCAATTACTACACACACACACGTTATATTTATTTGCATTTATCTTTTTACACAACTACTGTTTCATTTCAGTTTGTTGTATTCAACTATTCATCTCCTCCAGCAATAGCCTACGTGTAGTACATGCTCAAGGAGAAAGCACACACACTCACATGAATACCTTCCAGTAAAAGGTAGCATAAAGGCGATGTGAAGTGAAAGGTAATTTTTCAATGTGTGATACAGAATTACGTTTATATACGTATGTATCTCCAACAATAGTTACTTTCATTCTATTGTGTTCGCTATTGGTTAAATGGTGTGGTGCTGCCCTATTTTTAGGTTCCGACATTCTCCAATTCTCCATCCAGTTTGCTATAATGTTATACCCCTTGTTTGCTACTTACTCACTTTCGCACCCGAGTATGATTAATGTTGAAGCACGAATCGGATCTTATATAATTTGGTGCTTTGGTTTTTTGTATATAATAAATAGTCGACAGAGTCAGTTGTCGAAGAAGAATTACAAGAGTTACTGGCATGAAAATTTTGTAGCGTGCCGTGGCATGCACAAATGAGTATTATGAATGTATATGAAAGTTGAAAGTAATCAGTCATAACTTTTTTAAATCCATAATCTCGGCTCCTTTTTTCTCCTGGAAGGAGAAAGGAAGGAAAGTGAGGCTTTTTTGTTAATGCATAGTCTGAGTTGTCCTATACGTACATATTATATATACCTACAAAATATGAATATTCCAAAGTAATAATACGGTACTCTATTCAAAATATTATTTAATAGGTGAAATAACTAAGAAGATTACTCTTTTCAATGTAAACACAAAACTAGAAGATTGAAAGTAGCTCATATACTGTCTACAACTAAAATATTCTATTCCGTTGAGCCAGTCAGTCAGCATGAGTGAGGTTTAATAATAGAGAGACTTCCCTTGTTTTATACACCACACAACATCCCTTCCTTCCTACCTCACATTCAAAAAGTATGAATTTGTTATGTCATAGACAGGATATGTATTGCAATTTTGTACTGGAGAGGAAAACCTAGTAAAGGTATGTTTAATACCAAGTGATCACTCAAACTTCCCCAAAAACGCTATTTTTTGCTACAACAAGCAGCAATCAATGTCGGCGAAACATATTACAACCAGCTTGTAAAGCAGTGAAGTATTTGAAAAGGCAAGTTGAGCTGCTTCACGTCGCATATCATTAAACTGTCATAAGGGTTGTTAAACGTGTCGTAGATTATAGATGTGAGGCATTTTAAGGAGGTAAGAGAGTCAAACAAGGTACAAACCACATAACCACGGCACCACATCACTCAAGAGATTTTGTATTTTCAGAATACTTCACTCACAAAATAAAAAACTATTCTTTTTTATGTCTCTCGGATTCCTAATTGTATATGATGGTGTGGTGTGGTTACAGAGCGACAGAAAACACAGGTAAATCAACAGAGAGAAGGATGATGCAGGTAGCGTTATATTTTATGGTGTTGTCTGACAAACTTGTACAAAAAAAATCAATACCAAGCCTGAGATTCAATCGTGCTCCCTCACGTCTCACTCTAAAATGCCATTCAAAACTACACCTTCATAGTGGGTTATGTATTTTTTAAGCAAAAGTCAGTTTTTGGAGAGATACATTGTAGCACTTTCATCAACTTGTCATTTAGTTAGAGAAGGGCCATTTTTGTTTATTGAGTTTGTTTGGAAATGCCTCAAAGAATATCAAGCATAGGAGAAAATCGCGTTTGGAATTGAAAAACAGAGAAAGTCTAGAATTTTAAGTGGTAAACGGTGAAAATTTGAAAGGGGTTGGATGAATGCCTTCACTTCAAAAAAATTTACGGTTAAAGCTTAGTTAGAGGTGGAGTTGGAGATGAATTGAAAAAAGCAAACGTGAAACATTTGCTGAATGTCTTATAAACACAAAAAATATTTATGCCAAAAAAATGTGTGTACTGCGACCAATGTGATTGATGGAAAAAGTAGTCTTGAACCTGGGGAGAACTCAACTCTTGCTAGAAATACCATAAGCTGCTAAAACAAAGTCTTCCAAAAAAACTTAGTCTAGCATTACTGTTTTGAATGGTTTAAGGAGTACATACATATGCGGTAATATAACCATTGCATAAAAAAGTCTGGAAGGAAGGGAAATGTAATGAGAGTAATGTGTATTCATCATTTATACGTCTTACCCATTTCCAAAACTTATATGAAGCTTTCCTGCTTCCAATTTCGCACAGAGAAAGCCGTTTCGTTACTTCTTTCAATTTAACTGGATTTGAATCAATATTTGAAGAAGGGCCCACCTATTTCACAGTCACAGCCTGACGGTGACTATCGCTAATGCTGCGATTGGATGTGGTGATGCGCTTATTTGATCAAGAAACTTTTTCCAGGTCTTTTACTTACTACCATCTAATTTTAAAATCTAATATACAGTTTCAGGGAAGAATACGCTTTCCATCTGCTCTTAGGTACCTACATATATACGACATATAACTTGCTGATTGAAAGGATCAGATCTTCCCAAGAATGGCTTACTTCAAACGGGGGAAAGTGAGACTTGCCTATTTAGTTTAGCTACATGAGTGAATTTTACTACCTCCCCAGCTTTACTACCAGCTAATAATAAGGATGCTGAGAAGCTAACCTCCAAAATATATTCATCAGAGTTTCTCTCATCAAAACCACTGGAATTTTCAAGCTCTCGCAAAGTCTTTCATTATCGTGAAATAAGCTTATCTTTCTTCCAAAACCTTGAAAACTTCTGTATGACTTCCTTGCTCTTTTATGTATCAGGTAAAATACGGTGTGTATATAATGCATTGCATGTTTTATATACGTATAAAATGTAGTTACAGAGCGTTATCTGAATAACCTCATCAACTGTTTTCATCATCGCAAAAGTCTTTTCCATTTTATAGTACTAATGTAGTCTTCAACTTTCTCAGATTTTCTTTAGCCTTTCTAAAGTCAATCTGAGCTACAACCAAAACTTTCTTGTAGACTTGTTGTATTCCCGGCAGAAGTTTGGAGATGAATCTGCATACTCTAATCTTTTTTGACCACTTCCGACTACAAAATTAAAACTGATGTGTGTGTATATACTCCAGATATACATACAACAACAAGATGTTGGATGAGCGGATAAAAGTTAAATTGCTATTTATGGAAACAGGAGGAAAAAGTAGAATCAGTGGAAGAGAAAGGAAGTCTGTAGAATAAGGTGTAAGATAAGTATACGTATATAAGCACAATAATAAACCGAAGATGTGCAAAGCCGGAAAATGGGAAGATATGTATTTATACGACTGCACCAAGCTAAATCGCTCATATATCCCCTAGAGTAAAGCTGAAAGCAGCGAAGCATGTAAGCTACTGATGGTGAGCATCCAGGCATACAAAAGCAAAATCCTCAGAAATCCTCTTTTTTTGCAGAATATAATGTACCGTGTCATGGGATATCTTTTTATGGAATTGTGTAGACGAGTAAGTAAAAAAATAGATACGCGTATTCATGTAGCATTTTTATATGCTTCAAAAACCACGAAACTACTGTAATCGGATCAAAGTGTTAGTGTGATATTTGAATGATATGCAAAAAGTTACACACATCAGACGATCATCCCATATCATATAATAATTGGGAAGATTCATTTGAATGCGTAAAATAGAGAGATGCAAATCACAATAATAACCTGATCCAAACAATTGTGGATTTCAAATGTGTCAAATTAATTTTCATCGCACATCGCCAATATGCACACAAAAACATGTTTACTGGAATGACTATTACACTCATTTACTATATGGCAACTCTTGTTACTCTCGATTGTCTAAAAAAAGTAGTTGGTGAACATGAAATGTGATGTCACGCTAAGTAGACTAGTACCGTCATTCACTCAACAATAAAATGCCGTGCTTTACAGGTATTTATCATTATGTGCATACATTAGCTATTTAACAGGTTTTTAGGGGTGTGTGTCTTTCTATTGTATATTGTACGCAAATGTCATTCAGTCTAATGTGCATTGCGTGCTAAGCACTTTGAATAAAGGAATAGGAATTACAATTGTGTACAACATCAATTATGCATTTGTTATGTGTGATAGATACGTATTTCAAGCATCTCCCATATTTATTCAATGTTCCCTCATTCGTGTCATGTCCACTCATTAAAACACAAACAACCAAGTTTACAGTAATATTGCGACCTATAATTATATGGGTTACAAATGTAACTGGGCATAAGCATTCTTGTTACATATGCATGGACGCCCTTTCAACGCATGCTTAGTTTAACTTAAATCACGGATAAGTAAACTGATATGAGGAGCAACAGTAGAAATGGGTGATACTCTTGATGTGAAGTTAATTTATGCAAATAGCAAATAAAAGGGATACAATTCACTGTTTGTATATCGATGCAGCGAACCATTAACACGGTAGTTGGGGCAGGGTTTGTTGTAGACTATGTTGTAACGTTGTAAGTACATTAAATAAAAACGTACAGACATGAGCATAACTATAGTCAAATATTAGCCAGTATGTTTCATTTCCTTTTTTATGCATTGCGAGTAGAATGGGTAACGCGATATTGTGCATGCCCAAATAATTTGCAGTCATGCCTTCACGCTTTGTGCAATCATTTGTCCATCTTTTTATCACTTCACATAATCCCTCTTTCTATTATTGCTGATTATTAGCAAGTTTTAATGATGCATACATAAAGGTAATACGACTAGAATTGTACAGTGTGTACGTAAAGATGACTATGGCTTTCAAATTTTTAAAAAGTAATTTTAAGGTAATTTGAATGATTGTACGCAATAACGCAATAATTTTGGACGTTTGGGAAAGGAGAAATATCTATATTTACCAACTAACTGAATGAAGATGGTACACGCGTCATTTTTAAGCCCTTCCTTGTTCAATTTTGATGAAGCAATTATCTCTTATAACTTGTAACAATGCTATGTAGCAATAAATTTATTAGAATTGCATTTTCGTCAATTAGCATTAGTAGCAACTTCATCATCCGATAATTTAATTATGTATATATGTGAGTTCTGTAAATAAAAAGGAAATATCATAAAGAATATGTTGAATTATTCCAAGATCCTTGATGTTACTTAATGTTGAAATTAAAATCTTGAAAGTTACAAGCCAGTGTATATGTACTTAATTTTATATTGCTTGTTAAATTTTCTACATCCAACCCCAACGTTATTCCCTTAATTCAGTGTTTCAAAAGGCGTTCGCAACCGTAACTCACCATCATTACGCTGATTTAAGTCTTAAGTACTTTACGCCTCATACATAATCGTAAAGTTGAAACGAGTAGTTTTTAAATCTGAGATTGAAAAAAGTGTACATGCCTAAATACCTTTTTAATGACGACTTGGTTTTATACAGCTACGTTTCTACTTAGACCAGAGGATTTATCTAAATTCTTCTGCTGTGTAAAAGCATACAGTAAGTTCTGCATGATATGATCAGGTCCTTTCAAAAAAAAATTTAAAACGGTACGCAAGAATAAATCTGGACGTCAGGACTTCCTGTGTGATACTGACTCTAATTGAGAAACAAGACGAAAATTTGAATGCAATCCAATTGGATTTATGGGTTTCTGTCAGAAAATTTCATTTTAATACCTAAAAACATGCATGCACGAAGTTTTATAGCAGCGATGAAATATGTAGGTAGGTAGGTAGGTATGTATATTTTTTGGGAAGGTTATTAGTTATTAGTTGCATTTCGCTTCATGTATTATATTAAATACACAATATGCTATGTAAAAATTTAGTTTAGCCGTCCCCTGAGTTGGAATGCATGTTACGATAATACATAGGTCTGTACTCAACCTTTTCGAGCATTTTTATATTTACATTAATAGTACTAAACAATCTGTATCTTTTATAGTCTGTAGTTAGAATGACTAAATAATGCACATATTTCGCCAACGCAGACAAATGCATTCATAGCAGTCTTTGCTATAAAAATACAAATATTTATTTTCAAAATCAAAATCATAAGTACTTGTTGTAACGGACGATAAGGCTATAATGGTGGCGTATGCAAAAATATGCAAGTCTTTTTTTCTGCTAAGCTAATATAAAATGGCCACAAATAATCATGGGCTAAAGAATTTATTATTATTTTAAAGACGTAAACTTTTTAACGATAGTCACATCTTATGTTTTTGTACAAATATATGAATGTATGTAAAACGCAAAGCAAATTGTTTTGTAGCGAAGCTGAAGGAAGGTATTTTGTTTGTAATATGGAGTATCGACTAAAAAAATTGAAGGAACTCGTTGCAAACTGCAATAAGCACAAACCCAAATAACTTGTTTCCTGTGATATGATTAAATTATTCTGATCGTATTACGTTTTGTCTGTTTAAAACTACTTGTTTACTATTTCTTTTACACCAAGTAATGATTGAAAGGGTCATGAATAGACTAATAAACAATGCTCAGCAGAATGACTTTTAGTTTAAATGTTTGGTTGTTTTGAGGATTAAATGCAGAAATATTAGGAATTACATCCAGACATTTCAAATTATTAGAATGTATGACCTTACGGATGACACATTGTATGATGAATTTATGAAGCCAGTTACGTTACGTTAAACAACTCTCCAAGTTTTACTCAAAGTACTCAAAGATTATTTACATACGTACATTTCAAAGTAAATGGTATGAGAGAATTCCAACATCATGACAGTTTTGTCAGATTTAATAACTCCAACCAAATAAATTTTCGGCGAAATGTCGGCAGCCAGAGAAGACGTAAAGAAGAGTGCTCTTATGCCCTCTTTTCAATTTTACATAGCAATGTGGTGTGACAGAATAATCAAATAAATGAAGCAGCAGTCTATTCATGAGATACAATGATTGTTTATCTTTTTTATTCTTGCAAAATTCTTCAAGTCAACAGATACGAAATACTCATGACAAAAGGTGAAAGGTCAAAACCTATTTTTTGCTGAGTTTGCTTAAGACGATGATGACGACTAGATCGTAAGCTGTATATGTACATCCATAATCTAGATACCTACACAAATGCATAATATAATTACGAACGACTAAGCATGTTGCATGTATATAAATGCGTTTAGGTAGTTCAGGTTTGGAAACTCAATATCAATACGTCCTCATGCATGTGGGTGTTCTTATTAAAGTATTTATAATTTGTAAATTGTAATATACGTTTCATCTAAACGCATTTTAAAGTCTGCATTACAATTCATTCATCTCCGTTTAAAAGCTTAGTAGACATACAGCAGCGAAGTAGCATCAGCTTTTATTTGTAAGATTTACATGGGTATCTGGTTATTGTATAAGTTTTTTTTTGTGCTTGTATGCAAAATAGACTCATCTTTAACTATTCAGCATGCTATTGCAAAAGAAATCCAAGAGAATAAATCTGCATTTATGAAGGATGTATTCATTATTATTGCTCATCACTATTATCATCTCAGATGTAAAGGCACAACGATTAAGCCATGATATGGATATGCACAACATACACAACCTAAGGAACTGTAAAGAATTGAAATCCACAGCCACTGGCTCTGCTCAATGCAAATGTATTTTTACGCAATAGAGTTTCTAATCTCGATGGATATAAAATATGGACGCAGAGAGAGCTACCAGTAGCAGTTATCATCATGTGGATATGAATATTGCATTAATTGACGTTAAAACATTGGATCTTCAATTTTATCGTAGAAGATTCAATCCAAAAGAAATCTTCATCTACAAATGCTCAAATCCATGAATGTATGCAAAGTACCATGCACGGTCTCGTCGTCTCATCTCTTTCAACTTTCTGGTTTGGTATACGTACATTTTTCATGTTATTGGTCGATGAAGCCTCCATGGAATAGAGGACAAAGTAATGTATCATCATTTGGAAAGTATGGCAGCTGGGTTTTTTCGATATTTTGTTTGATAATCATTGAACGTACAATAATGACCAAAGTTATAATAAGAGGATTTAAAATGTATTTATTTATATCAAGCTTCTCATTAAAATTGTTTATGTAGAAAGAATTTGGTAGAAGATGAGCAAAGACGATTAAAATTGAAAGATGTCTGACAGATCCTTGAATTTATGAATGAGTTTTGTATAACTTTGATTTAAATTCACTTATTTTTAATTTGTAGACTCTTGTTGTTGATGTTAAGTGTGGGCGCATCCTTTGATATTCTCTTACTGAAATTACAAGGATAATGTATAATGGCGATTGTATAAATATAAATCGGTATTGTACGCTATGTTAGGCTAATTTTCATTTGTATTGCAGTCTGGTCACAGGATATATTCTCAATTTATAAAAACCTTATAAATAAGCATAGATAGGTCAATATTGGGCAACAATGAACTTAAAATGTTTGATTTATGTCTTTATATTATCAAAGACGAACATAACAATGCATAATGCGCAGTGATGAAGACACATGCAAAGTTTTCATTTTACGAAAATAGAGAATTGCATTTGAATGTTTATTGACATTATCTATTTAACATAACAAACTAGAATTTAGCGGCATCTGTACTTTTAAATTTCGTTTGTCCTATAAAGAAAAAGAATTTTTGCTCTCAAGTAGCTAACAAGAATTGTTATAGGCATATCCGTACGTGTGTTCCTTTGCTTATAAAGATGCAATGTTACATGTTACATTGTTACCGTCATCGTCATCCTACACTGACCTAAAGGAATGATAGCAGAAGAATGAAAAGGTATTCGAGCTCTTTTGTTAAACACAAAAGATCAGTGCAAACACAGACTTCTTCAGCTATGTGCTAATGAAGTATTATTTCCCAATGAACCCTTCTTTTCAACTCCATTTGCTCTGAGGAAGTGATCTATTAGCGATACTTAATTAGCACGTTCCTCCTTTTAAATGAATGAGTTTTTAGCATGATACATCCTTGTGCATTACCGTCTTACTTCATTCATTCCTTTTTCCTCCAATTACTGCACGTCCGTTCCTACAAACCTCTTAATGTACATACATATGCGTTATTAGATCTTTGGTAGTATCGCCTTCCACAATGATTTCCCAAGACGAAAGAGCAAACTTTTGAGTTTCAATGAATTGAACAAAATTTGGATTAGCTACCTAAACGAACATTGTATGCACAATTTTA